>RJWM01002517.1:0-127319 GCA_004363535.1 Dasyprocta punctata | reverse complement strand
GTGGTGCTCAGTCATTGCAGGTGTTCTTAGCATGGAGGCTCCCTTTCATTCCTTGTGCTTAAAATGGAAAATCAGCACATCTACAAAATAAACTTATGGAACACCAAACCACCTCTAGAAACTGAAATGTGCTAACCCTCAGTTTTCAGTTTCTTCAGTTTTATTTCTATCCCAGACTCTGCTCAATGTGATCCCAGCAAGGGCAGCACTTTGCTTACTCTAGAGAAATACATTGCTCTCAACTGACTCACGTTTCATTACACTGATTTTCAAGTAGCAGAAACAATAAAAAAGCTCTCTTAGTGAGTCAAACTAAAACTGTCTTCAGACCTAAACTCTGTAGATGAAGAAAAACAAAGCAGATATGACTGAAAGTTTTGAGTGGCCTTTCATAAAAATCAATCAACAAGTCAGCTTCCAAGCTTTCGTTTTAGCTTGGTTTCCTAATTATAAATTGAGTTGCTCCTAAAAATACTAACTTTTATGTACAAATATCAATGCAATCTTACCATGAAAAGCAATTTTCATTTTTTTAGGACATAGGAAGTTGCAATTTTATAGCTTTATCTAGAGATAATGAAAATTTAGCTTCAAAACATCACAGGAATACTCTCTTCATCACCTTTTAATTAAAAGAAAACATGATACATAAAAGAAAGTTACCAAAAATAGCTTTAAGTTTTAACTTTAGAAACTGCAAGAAGCAAAGAGGGTCACTTGAATTGGAAGTATTTACTGCCAAACAGTTCAGTCACTTTGTATCAAAATTAAAAGCAAAGAAAGACAGGATTAGAAAGTCACAAAGCAAAGCTTTCAGTTTACAGGGCTGGGGAGTCTTGGAAGAGTGAGAATGCACCAGTATCGAGCAATCCCTCATCATAACACACATTCTTCAACGGTCAAATATCCCTTCTCATTTCTGATATAATGGTATGAGGAAACAGAGGGTTAGTGCACAACACTATCAGGCAATACTGCAAGTAGTTTTAATTTCCCTTCATGCTCCTGAGGTTCTGGGTTACTGTCAAACCAAGATCCCTCTTTGTGCTTTTTCTCGTAGGTGAGATTTATGGTCAAGGTTGGTGGTGAAGAAAAAAGGAGGGTATAGCCTCATGACATGCTTTGACTGCTCCCCTCACTATTACACCTGAAAGCAACAAATTTAGCCTAAGAATACATCCCTCTCTTACTGTATTCTTCAGAGCTGCAAGTTTTCCTTTCACAATAGTTATGCTAGTTTTCCTAGCATTGTTCTGAGTTACACTTTGTCCTAGAAATCTTAATACTAGATCATATCATAGCCAATATCTGGAGCATTTTTAATTTGAAAAAAAATGCTAACCAATGATCTAAAAACAAAGTGTTTTATTTAAGGAGGATTTGCTATAAAAATGAAACCATACTTCAGTTTAAGTTTTAATCAACTAGTTATGATTTGCAGCCTAATTAATTAGAAACCTCATTTTCTTCCCTAATGGGAACACTCTGACATTACTTTCAAGTAGTGCTAACATATGACTCAAGAAGTCCTACAATTTACACTGCATTGATACTTATTAAATGGAGCAAAGTTCCTGTGACTGTATTCAACTTATCAGAGCTAAAAACTGTTTATATATATATATATATGATCCAAAGAAAAACGAGCCATTTTATTTTGCTTAAACAAAATTTGTAAGCAGAATACACACAGAATGCCAAATATTATACAAGTAAGGTGATGGCAGTTCCAGAGCAGATGAAGAGAGAACAATGAGAGTGACCACAGATGAGTAACAAAGAAAGACTTGGTTGGAAAAAGTTTTAAAGCCCAGACATGAGGGTTGCATAGGACCACAGAAACTGTCAGGAGTGGTAGGAGGCACATCAACAAGGCAACTATGTGTGAAAATGTGTGAAATGGAAAAGTCATGGTTACCAAAGCCTTTTTAGCAGACTGTTTTTGGAAGTTGTCTAGTGGATTGAATGGGAATAGGTAATAAGTCCAAAATGGTTGTTTTAAGATTAGCTCACCATAGACCTTGAATATGTTTTTGAATGGGTGGAAAATGACCTCAAAGATAGTTTTTAGAAGGCTGGATTCAACATTCACGTGGAGAGATGGGAAAGAGGGAGAAGATGCAAAGATATGGAATCTATGACAATGATAGATGTAGCATTTAGTGAGGGCTAAAATTCAGACGATGAACTGAAAAGATGATTGGGATTGGAATTAGGAAAACTAAATGAATAACGTAAGAAAATTTACTACTTTTTGGACTACTTTTTGACAAACAAATTTCTAATAATCCCTGAGAAGCTAAATCATTTATGATATAAGTTAACTATGAGGGTCTTAAAGAAAGCAATCCTGCTGTGTGTGGTGGCTCATGCCTGTAATTTCAGCATTCTGGAGGCTGAGAGGTAAGAGGCTTGAGGCCAGCCTGGGCCACATAGTGAGTTGAGGGCCAGGCTGAACTATGCAGTGGGACCCTGTCTCAAAAAAAGTAACCCTGCAAATAAATACTCATTTTCTTCTTTTCTTCATAATTTTCAAACTTAGTACCTATAAGGATCTATTTAATTTATGTAGATATAGATAGATGGATAGATATACACACAAAACTCATTTCTTGATAACATTTAAAAAGTTCTAAATTTCAAATAGAGTTCAAAAAGGTAAGGATAGAAAATAATAGAGAACCACATACACTTTTAGTTTTTATTCTAATAGGACAAAAAATAAATCCCTCAAAACAATGTTTTTTGTTAACATAGAAGCATTTTGAAGCTTAGTCATTAAGAAGGAAATTTAAGAGAAAGATCTGGCAAGCACTACATGATGTATTCCCAATTGGAGCATTTGTATATGAATGAACAATATTACTAGACTGAATGACATAACTGAATTTAATGATGGTGAAGCAATATCATTGCTCAAACCCTTCAAAGTAGGATTTCTGCCCAACAGACAAGAATCTAGTCTCAAATAATTTCTGTTGATTTGGATCCAGAAAGATAAAACCACACAAAATCAAGCATGAATTCATATATGAAGGGGCTTTTTTTGTCTTAAGAACACATTAGGCATTATGAATTAGGGAAAATAAATAAATATTTGGAGAAAAAACGAAAATGGCAATTTGTAATACAAGACATCAGGTGTTGCCACAATTTCTTATGGCATCTTGGACAAATACACATCTACTCAATTTCCAAGTTACATCTTATTAACTCACTTTCAATTTCTTTAATGGTTTCCGAAAAGTTCACAAGGTTCACTAATGATAAGAAAAATGTAATAGAGATCATCTGCTATATATTTGAGCTAAACAGAACAAAAGGGTGACAAGTCTACCTGTCATTTATTAAAGCTGTTTCCAATATCATATTTATAAAAATGATAGAAGAGAATACCATTAAAGTAGTAGTTTCTAAAATAACTTCAAATCACCTTTTGAAAAAATGTTAACTATTTGTCAATGTAAATCACATAAACTTCTCTATAGGAGCTCAATGGATGTAAATGCTGTTTTCTTTGTCAGACTAGCTTTATTGTTTACAGACCAAAATCCACTGTGCCAGTCACAGCAAATGGAGGGCAAGGAATTTATCATTTGCTAGAAAAATTGTTACGAGAGAGTAGACAGAGGGCTCTACAAAGATCCATTGAAGGACAAGGCATAGCGCTTAGAAAATAGCAAACACCCAATGCAGTATCATTGAATGATATTATATGTGACATCAAGAATTAAAAATATTAAACATGAAGAATTTTGCATGAAACACTTTTATAACTAATTTTTTTCTAAGTTGCCCAAGCACTTATTCTGAGGCTTGTGTAGGTGATAACTTCTCCAGGTAAACTAGAATAGCTATTATTTATTGAGAATCTGCCCTTTGCTAACTATAATGCTGATTCATTGTATAAAGTTTAGTGTCATTCTTTTTGCTTTATAAATGAGGAAAATGATGCTCAGAGAGATTATTTATTTAGAGTCACAGGGTCTGCAGTATGAATAAAGTGACCAGCAGTATTTCAATTGAAAGTAGTGCAACTGTCTGAGGATTTTAAAGTTTCTAGCAAGAAACACTTCCAGTGTAATAAATATACATGATATTATACACTTTTTAAAATTTCTGAATATAGATTTCTGACATGATTTTGATTTTTCTCCAGGATACTATAATCAATTCTATCAACTAATATCAATTAGATAAAACTAGTTGATATAAAATAAATCATCATATACTAATTTTAAAAGTTCAAAACTTTAAATCTAATGAATTATTTAATATAAGATTTTAAAATATGAAGTTCACAAAAATTTTCATTATTTTTACTCACAAAATATTCTCTAAGGATATGACAATCATTTGTTTTATTGCTTTTTAAAAATAAAGATTAAAAACATGATGATCAAATAAAGTTTTCTTAACCTGTTATCGACTATTAGTTTGGAGATGTGTGGACTAACACTTAAGTTCCAAACTAAATGAACTGGTAAGTGAGAAAATATTCTGCTAATTGATGAATGTTTTAAGATTGGAGCTACTAAATTTTAAAAAAATTGAGTTTCTAAGCTAGTTGGAAGAATTTTTAATTGAATACTTAAACTAAGTCAAAGAGTGAAGCATTAGGTGGTAGAATCACAATTAATTCAAATGAATGCTGAGACAACACTATCAAAAGATGAGGACTAAACAAAATTCTCCCCCTTCTCACTTGATTTATCACCTAGAAAAGAATCAATGAAACAAGAACCAGAATCAAAATCTCTATATGGAATGATAATTGGAAACATTTATAACCCTGCACCATAAATGTAAAAGAAAGTGAAAATAGATGAGGTTTGACTGATATGTTAATGAGCCTTCGGTGACAATCACAAATCCCTAGCATATGAGGGTATAGCTCAGTGGCACATGGACCAATTTCCCAAGTGAATGCAGTCATTGGGTACTGTGAACATTTATTTAAAAAATTGCTTCTATAATTTTTAAAGATCTCTGAGACAATCATCTTACAAAGAGAAGAGGTTCATTTGTGATTCATAGATTTGGAGGCTCCAGCCTCTGATTGCTGTATCTTGCTGCTTTTGGTTCAATGGACAGATAGTGTACCATCCCAGGAGTATGTTAAGGTCAAACAGTTCATCTCATGACATGAAGTGAAAGAGAGAGGATGAGGATGGGGTTTGTGTCTCACAGTCTTGTTTGAGCATATGTTCCTAGTGACCTAAAGACCTCCATCCCATCTAGAGCCTATTAAAGTTCCACCACATTCCAATAGCACCATTGACCGTGGGACCAATGACCATTTGTGGGACAATTAAGATCCAAACTACTGGAAGTGGTAAGCAAGACAAAGCACACATGCCACCAATCTGATTTGCCCCTCAGAATCGCAATGACTATCAGGAATTGGGGACATCATGCAGCACGGTGATGACACACAGAGGTATAAAAGTGACATTTAGTCTTTATAAGGAATGGGACAACTCATAGGTCCCACCTTCCTTTTGAATGCATGTTCATTCTTGGATTATTTCTAAGAAAAGCAGAACGTACAGCCTTTGGAGGTATTCAAGACTAAAAGATATCAAACACAAGAGTCATTTATGGCAGGGTACTCAAATAAGTGGAGGGTTAAAGAAGTTCATTAAATAATTAGTGGAATGTCCCAGGCCCCTAGTTCCTGCTAGCTTCTAGAACTGTGTTGTTCAATATGGTAGCAACTTAGAAACGGCTACTGAAGTTAAGTTAAAACTCAATTTTAATTTTAGAAATAAAAAGCCAGTTTCTTACTTGCACTAACCACCTTGCAAGGTACAACTGAACAAGACTGCACAGATAGAGGGTGCGTCTATTGGAAAACATGGAAGAAATGAATATTGCCATGGCAAAGAGAGAGAAGGGTAAAAGATACCTCTCTATAACATTTAAAAACACAAGAATAAAATCTATTTACTCTTTTTAAAGTTAGTCTTCTGGTGAAAAAGAACTTACAGTTTTATCATCCTACTGTGCTGATCTTATAGTCACACAGAACATCAACATTGCCTATTTACAATTTACTCTTGAATATGACATTAAAGCTGGTATCATGAGATGTTTGCAAAAAGCTCCTAATGTGGAAATCAGAGATCTAAACAAAAGGAATCCAAATGCGCACACACACACACACACACACACACACATGCATACAGAGAGAGAGAGAGACAGAGAGAGAGAGAGAGTAGGGGAAGAACAGGAGCAGTAGAGAGAACAGAAAAACAATTTTCCATGGCACATAACAAATTACAGAGTCTACCAAAAAAAGTATACATCAGAAAAAGAAAAACTTACATGAATAGTTTAATACAAAATTTATGGAGCCATCATGGGATTAGTACAAGTTACCTTTGGCCTCTAACATTACAAGTGGTGGTCAGAGTGATGGTCATTAGCTCCAGACATTTATTAGTACGGTAAAATGCTGGCTGAGTATATTTGTTTGGCCGACTGTATATATTCATTTGTAAAGCTAGAAAAGATGCTGATAAATAACCAAAAGGCAAGAAAAATATAGACTTTATAAATATAAGAGTATATAATTCCTAAAATACCACACAACTTTAAAGAAAAGCTAAAGAAAACACTCTCAAAATTAAAAGCAAAATAAGAAATTAAGGTATGAACAATAGACGCAAGGATAAGAAAATTAAGAGATTAATCTTAAAGAACCCACATTTGGTTAATACAGGGGGAAAAAGACTCCTGAGAAAATCTGCCATGAAAATTTTAGTAGTAGTCCAGGAACATGTAATACATTTATTATTGTATTGATGTATTTATTTATTGCTTCACATAACTGGAAAGTTCAGCATATACACTAGCTTCAGTCACAGCTAGATCCTGTAGCACAAATGCTGCCTTCAGGACTCAAGCCTCTCCATCTTTCGAATCTGCCTTCCTTTGCACAGGTTTCATTCTCTCACTGGTTCATTCAATGCGATAGATCCTGCTGGTTTGAAATGTTTTTAATCTTGCAAGGCTAAAGGACCTCACTGAACAGAATTTTCCCTCTTCCATAACTTAGTAAAATTGCTAGGACTGAGTTATCACTGGTCCAACTTGTGAATCATACAAACACTCCTGAACAAATTGGTATGGTCAAGAAGACAGACTTTGCTGATTGATGAGGTCTGAATTGTATGCCCATCCACAAAACCCAGGGCTGGGTCAGACTGTTCAAATCACATGGACTGAAAGTAGTAAACAATGCTTCCAAGAAACAAAAGGGAGTTGCTTCAATAAAATGGAATGGACACTGGCCAATCAAGAACAACTGATGCCAAGGATAAATTTTTTATCATTATTACTTTTCTCATATCTAGGAATCACATTGATAAAAAAATGCCTTTCAAAACTGAGAACTCAACAATCCTACATAGCAAAGTTGGACCCCTATCTATATTCTACTAGACAATTCACCAAGTTGTTTACAAAGTGTGCATTTGTAATCAGTTCCTTAAAGTGAACCCAATAGATTTTTCCATTTATAAACCAGAACATAAACCACAAGCCAAAAAGGATCTGAATTCTTCCTGCTGACTCATTTGCATGAATGAAGTAAACTATTCAAAAACCTTTAAAAAGATAAAAATGCCAGCTAATGAGGCCATTTGTGGAAATTCATTAGCATGATCACTTCCAATTGATTAGCACAAAGTGTCACAAAAAATTTCAACAGTAAGAAGTAGCATACAAGACTGGAGACTGCTCTACCAAGATGGAGAAAGCCCCTGAGAAAGGGACACTGGGGAGCTAAGAAAAGCATCTGGTCTCCTTTGCAAATGAAAATCTTCTAAAAAGCTACCAGCTAACTCTGAGCATTTAAGAGACTGGATTAGAGCAACTGCTTCACTTTTATAAGATTACTAAATGTTGAATTAGTTAATGAAAACAAATTTTAATGCTAATTATTTGTAAAACATTACCATTATCTTATAAAGAAATGATCACCTCAGTTGTCTTGCTCACAAGCACCCAAAGATGTCCTATTTTCTGGATGGGTAGGCAATTGCAAGTCTGGTAATTCCATGTGTTTAACGATATTGAAGAAATGTTTGACCCCCAAGATAAGTGCAAGAGTCCCTCTCCTTTGGAGTTTGAGCAAACCTTTCATGCTCTAGTGGTGAGGTCCTCCAACTAAATGGACCTGACTTCCCACATGTCTCCAACTGGAGCACTGAGCAAAATGTTGAGGGGTCTTTTCATTTGATCTCTAATCTCCATGTATTTTATGATCAGAAAGACATTAGGAACCAGTCTGTTTATTCATAATTCTGCTTAAAGCTGCTTAAAAAGCCTCTGGCATATTTTGGCAGGTATTGGAACCCTAATGGAAAGAATAAAAGAATGGGTAATTGGAACTTCTCAATATGCAGTCTTAGAGACTCATGTATTAACTCAGAGTCAGTTATTAGGAAAAGCAGGAGTAAAATTTAGGTCTCTTGCTTCTCTGCTGATTACTTTTTTTCTAAAGTGTTAAAAACTCATTAGCTCACATTCAAAAACCTCTAAAATATAATTGCAAGCTACCTTAAATTGTTTCCCTTCACTACTGGTACATCTCTAGACAAAAAGATCTGTTTACAAGCAAACCCTAGTGCTCGATTCAGCAGCACATATACATACAAGCCCTAAGTATACTTCTTGCTCCTGTCCCTAATTTCTGTTCATATCAGGAAACCTCTGCTTTCATCTTCATCTTGAATTTACTGTCATTCAGAATCTGGTTTCAATTCCATCCTGTTCACTTAAGAAAATAAAATGAAGTGAAATAAAAACACTGAACACATTCTATATAATATAGATGATAGATAGATTGATAGATGGATAGATAGGGATGTGAATTGACTCTCTTAAACATAATTTAGGCAATTAAAAAGTTGCTACTATGTAGTATTGATAAAGTGAGGAAACAGCCACTCTCATACCATGGTAGAAATGTAACTCACTAGGATAGTTTTACTTTGTTTCAAAGAAAGATTAGTCAATGTCTCTCCTACTTAAAAACATTTATCCCTTCAGACCCATACATTCTGCTTGATACCATATAAAGACAGTCACCTGTCCTTGGTACATTAGTAATGATTACAGTTGTTTCTGTAAAAGTCTAAATTTGTCAAAATAAGTGCTCACCTAAAGGATGCAATTTACATAAGTTATGTTATATCTGTATAGACAATATTTTATTTATGGTAAAGAATGAACTAGTTCTCTATAACCTCTATAAAAAATCCTCCAACAAAAGTGAAAATAAAAAGTACAGAACTATATTTTGATTCCATTTATTTAAAAATGTATCCAAATATGACTTTATATACATGAAAATTATGAAAGTATAGTTGCCAAAGTACAAATACTAACCAACTGTCTCTAGTGAATGGGATTGAAATGTGGAGTTTTCATTGTTTTTGATCTTTAATATTTAAGGTGCGCAAAACTGACATATTCATTAAAAATTAAGGGGATTTTTTTAAAGTCTATGAATATTTACCTAATTTCTAGGTAGGTGATACTGGTAGAGTAGCTTCAGCAAAGACAGGTATTTTTTTTTTTTTTTTTTTTTTTGGTGGCACCGGGGATCAAACTCACAACCTTGCACCTGCCAGGGCAGGCGCTTAAGCCACTGAGCCGAACTTCTGGCCCTGATTTTTTGAGGCAGGGTTGCACTATGTAGCTCAGGTCGGCCTTGCGCTCACGTTGTAGCCCAAGCCAGCCTCGAACTCACATCGCTCCTCCTACCTCAGCCTCCCAGGTGCTGAAGACAGGGATATTTTATACCAGCTTTGAAAAGGAGGCAGAGATGGTGGGAAAATTCTGTGCATAGCAAGGACTAAAGTTCTGGTACAAGGTAGTCAGGCTTGGTCATGTGATCAGTAATAGCTAATGAAATAGGAGAAGTGACTCAGCTCAGCTCCAAGCTGAGGCAGTGAAAAACCCTTACAGGCATAATATGACAGTCATAGAGAAAGACTGGATGTGGTGAAATAAGATTGAAGCAGGCCAGATTGCCACTTAAACACAAGAACTGGCACCCTAGCGTGTGTCACATGAATCCTGAAAAGCAAAAAATAAACTTTCACTTTGTATAACCATGGAGACTGATGGTGTTACAGTAGGCAAACAGCCTAATAAGGGTAATCTCAATGGGATAAATAACACAATAGGGAAAGGGTTTTAAGTGGAGATCGATGCAGAGAAAGTAGTCTAGGATTTAGAATCTCATGAAGTTGCCAAAGTGATGACTCATACTTGCTTTATTTTAATTAAGAATATGCTGAAAGTTGTTTTGTTTACTTGATTTTTGTTTGTTTTATAAGCTCAGAAGAAAGAGGATAGAAGTTCAGAAATCTCATACACTTAGTTAAGATGAGCCTGCCAGTGCTATGCTAAAGGGGATATCTTGTTAGAAATGGAAGAGGAATGATCAGCAAAGAAGACAGAATAGAGTAAGAGAAAAGTAAGAGCATTTTGTGCTCCAGAATCCACAGACAAAAACCATTTGCTCAAGGAACAGTTGCTTCTCAATGTGAAATTTAAGGAGGTGAAATGAGGTGATGTCTGAGAATAGTGATTCTGGTGATTACCTGATAAACTTGAGAAAATAATTAGTACAGTAAAGTGCAAAGAAACTAGGTTGAAAGAGCTTAAACAGCAAGTAATTGGTAAGGAAATTAGGTCACTACTCTCTAAAGAGGTATACGAAGAGAGGGGAAAGCGAGAAATGGGAACAGTTTGCAGAAATTTATTAAAAGTTAAAGATTGGTTGTTCTTTATATAATTGACTGTCTGTTTAAATAGGAGAGACAATGAAATAACAAGCAAAGAGGAAGACAGAAAAGATAAAGAGATGGTTAGCAATATATCTTGTCCTACAAGTTACCAGTCAATATCTTCAAACACACACATGAAAAGAGTAAAGATGAGCTCACTTCTGACACAAAGGAGAAGCTTGAGCAGATTAGGAAGGCACTGAAAGATCCTGAGGTGAGAAAGAAAAGACCTTAAAGGGAAATTAAAGTTAGCACTAACACCTGGCAGCAGTAAACACAAAAGGCATGCTCCTTTCACTGGAGTCTCAAGGATACAGGGAGAGAAAAAACGCGAGACTTTTGGAGCTGGCAGTGTGGGAGTCGGGGACACTTATTTCTTAGGGACAGACAGGAAGTTAGGAAGGAAGAAATGCAGGGAGATCTGATTCCTGCTGAGAGTTCAGGTATAAAAAAGTAAAGATGTGGTGGATCCAGTAGATGCATTTGGAGACCCTCTCCAGTAAGGCACAGTAGTGGGGATACAGTGAAGAAAGCGTGTATAAATTCTCCATGCCTCAGTTTCTCCATCTGTAAAATAGACCCAGTTAGATATCATCATTAACAACAAGGCTGTTAAGGAAGAAACTGAAAGATTCTTGCCACATATATTCTTCCATTTTCTTGTTTTAAAAATAACTGAGGCTCAGCGGGGTGCAGTCACACACAGCTAATAATCCCAGCACTTCAGAGGATGAGGCAGGAAGACCACCATTAGGTGAAAGCCACCCTTGTCCACATAAGGAGTTCAAGGCCAGCCCAATCTCAAACAAACAAACAAAACCAGAACAAAAAAAGATACATAAATAAACATATACCTAAGGCTGCATAATTACAAAGAAAAGAGATTTATTTATTTGATAGTTTTAGAGGCTAAGAGTCCCAGATTGGGCAAACTCTTCTGTTTGACACCTGATGAGGGACCACTTAGCTGTTATAACATGGCCCCCCCCAAAAAAAAAAGAGAGAGAGAAATGACCAAGAACAGAAGCAAGCAAGCACATGGTGTGGTCTCACTTTATAGCAATTCCCTGTCTTACAAACTAACTAGGATCCCCTGAAAATTACATTAACCCCTTTTACAAGCAGTGACTCTAATAACTTAACCACTTGCTACAAGGACTCACCTCTTAAAAGTTTTATCACCTCTTAATACTGACATATTTGGGGTTCCAAAAACCCGTAGATAAAAAACCACATGCAATCACAGCACTCTGATTTTTAATGATGTATGAAACAGTTAAGAATAAAACATTTCATAAAATGGAAACAATTAATATGTACTAATGGAAAATGATTCAAGAATACTATATATGGGCAAACCATACTGTGTGCATCTGTAAGTGTGTGGAATTTGCTAATACTCTCTTTCTGCTACCTCTTCCATTCCCTGATTTTCTGGCACCTCCTTTGTTCCCTGGGAGGCCCACTCCACGAACTCCATTACTCACCTCCCTTTCACCTGACTTCCGGTTGTGTTTAGACAATAGAGACACAAATATGAGAACAAAGGAACAGAGATGAGAACTTCAGAGTGAATCTTTTCTCAATGCTTTACATACCATTCTGAAAGTAGCACTTACTTTTTAGAACTATAACTCAAACCATGCAGCCACCCCACATAGACCAATTCTCCCAGCCTTCAGCAGCATTATCTCCTCAACTTTGGGTGCCTAGGCATGACTTACGGTTCCTTCAGCTCCGTCCTATCTGCTGAACACGGTCCTTTCATTAACTGTCTTCTAATAAACTTTTCGAGTACATTTTCCTATCAGTAACCCAATGAACTCACAGAGCACATACAGACAAAAAAACCACTGAAATAGATGAAGAAATTGAATCCTGGAAAAGTAAACTGACTTCAAGTTCACAAAGCTTGTAAAAGCCGAGTGACAAGGGCCAGATCTCCTGATCCTGGAACAGATGACCATGCTCCATCACACAGTGTCCCTTATGAGGGGACCAGCACTAGAAAACAAAACGTTTTGGCTGGAAGCATCTGCATGACAGTGACCATGGCTTCCATTCTACTCTATTGTCAGAACAGTTCTACAATCTCCCTCTGTGGAGATAATTAGGATGCAACCTCCACTTTGGGGCAGAAAGCTGTTAGCTTTCCAAAATATATGTTACTTGAGGGTCAAAACTATTTTCTTCTGATCATTTCTGCAGAAAATAGATAAAGTTACTACATCTATATGCTTCTTCTTTTAGGGAAGGGAATGTTTTGTTTCCTCTAAGTCTCTTGCATACTTACAACAAGTAATGCATTATTAAGGAAACTCAACAAATGAAATCTTCTAACTGAAACATTGCCGCAATTCTGATAGGACAATGCATTTATGCAAAACTTGACTTTCTATGTGTGCTTTGTTCTTCTCAAAATTATTTATAAAATTGATGAGATGCACAATAATCAATGGCATCTCTTTCTGACATGCACACACATATGCACATACAGACATTTACACACAAATATATACATATATATATATATATATAGAGAGAGAGAGAGAGGGAGGGAGGGAGAAAATCAATACAAAAATATTTCATTTAATCTGCAAAAAAGAATGATGGACAGTTGCTTATAGTTCAGCTGAGGAAGCTTGCATTAATGATTTCATGTCATCTTCTGACAACTACAGGTTGCATTTATCACTATTGTCAATTAATAGATGATAAAATTAAGAAATACCAAAGTTAATAAAGTCAGCCTAAGAAAGCACAGTTAGAAAGTAAAAAAAGATGAATCTGAACATACATCTTCTCATACAAAATATACACTGTTTTCATTTTCCTGGTATTCTATAATCAATAGCATTATCAACCAGATCACAGGATACAATTATATTGATAAAGCCAAATGATGTACTTTGCCCCAGCAAAGTCTTCTAGCCCCATTTTCTTCTTGAAAAATATCCTATCTTAAAGTCCTTGAAGATGGACTTCCCTTTCATTCTTCTAGGGATTTAGATAGGCCTTAGTCATCCTGCTTAGAGTCTGCTGGATTTTGAATAAACACATCCTATCCATGCTAAAGCCAGACTTCATTGTACTTCGAGCAGAAAAAGCCAGCTATTGAAACAGAGAACAAATCCTTATCTCCAGGGAAAAGCACAGATGGAACATCATGGGTTCGGGAAAAGGAGCAAATTGTAGGTCTGTGGCTGCTTTCTGGTATGATCCTTGTAAGAGGGCTCATTCTCATTCCTGCCTTTGAATTCCATGATATGTCCTTTTATTCTTGCAAAATGATTTCTTTGTTCTGTAGCTATGTAATCATAATGAAAAAAACCACGGTTTTTTCTGATAGTTATGTTTATCATTCAGAAATGTCATTCAGAATGTGAATTCCAAACTTGCGATTATTAAACCATAAAAAAATTAATAAAATGTCAGACAATTTAAAATGTAGTATGTCAGTTTAAGTGTGGGCTCTGTATTCGTATTACTCAGGTAATATGAATCCTCTGTATCAGGGTGACAGAAAACAAGTTAGTTTTACATATGCTGATTCCCTTTGCTATGGAATATGAAAATTTACCAAAAATGGTTTCTGTGAATATTAAATTAATATATGGAAAGCAGTTACCATGATTCCTAATTGATAGAAAGAGCTAAAAAAATAAGGTGAGCTGTTTTTATTATTGTTAGTGTACCTCTGATCAACTCTACGGTGTCTTTTCCTAAGTCTTATGCTCTCTAGACAAAGCTTCATGTCTTGTTTAATGTAGAAGATTCAAAATTTCACCTATAAATGAAGGTGGTTGCAAATCCAGTTATGAAACAAAAACAGTCATTAATGCTAACACTGATCATTTTTATCCTTGTTTAAATTTTCATTAAGTTTTATTGATTCTTGTAAGAATGTGTTGAGATGATGAGACTTCACTGAGACAAGAAGAAATATTCTTTCTAAACATCTTTCAATGATAAATCAGACAACCTTGAGATATAATCAAGTACTTAACATGAAAATAGTCATGCTGTCTCTCATAAATATAAATGACTATCGACGACTTTCAGGAGGAGCTATGATGCAGTTGTTTGCTAAGCTGTGCTAAATAACTTTACTTGTTTTGCCCCACATCTGAAAGCAGGTGTTTTCAGAAGAAAGGCAAAGTAAGAGTCCATATTCTAGCACAGAATAAAGACTACGGGTTCACACAGGGATTCAGTTGACACAGCTGTCTCATTAACACACAGTTCTAACCAATTGAGCTAAATAATTAGGGTCAGCTATAGATAGAATTACCATTAATTGTTTTCAGATTTCAATCTCTGAGCCTTTCATTCCAAAATCACTAATTAAAATAAGAAGAAAAAAGTACTTGGAAGTGTAGAGTCAATTTATGCTTCATAATCATCTATTAGCAAGCCAAATCAGATCTTCCAGTAGTAAATATTTAAATTCCAGGAATATGAGAACAAGTTGCCAAATAAATTCTAGATACCACTGTTTTATATAGTTAACATGTCTTCTCACCTTCTTTCAGAGTACAGTTCGGTATCTTTCTTCTAATATGAGATCATGGATTATAATGATGTTCTTAGAGTACCTTGACCCATAGCATCAATAGTCCCTGGCCAAAGTGTCAGTACAGAAATTAATGAGCACAAATTATGTCTGGGACTCTGTCCAAGAACAAGCAAGAATACCTGTTTTTCTTTGCACTCTTAACAGTCATAAAATTGTTAATATATAACCTACATTGGTGTGCAGTCACTTCCAAACTCACACAACACAGAGAAACAAAAGAAACACACATGAAAGGAGAAAGAGAGATGAGCTTCAACTAAAGAGGCAAAGAGAGAGTTAATGACATTCATACCCCTTCTTGCATCTGGCTTAGTTTTACACTTGGCATTCCCAGTTATGCAGGCAAATAAATTTCTTACTTTTCTTTAGATAATTCCACTTGGGCTTCTGCCACTTGTTTCAAAATTTCTTAACTAATAAGCTGTAATACCAGGAACACTTTCTTTAAATATTGTTTTTATTTAGTTGAAAAATAGACAAATATTTTAATAATATAACATATGATATAAACCTAAAACATAGATTAAATAGAAAATTATGTAAACAGACACACTAGTCTAGCACTGACTCAAGGAAACATGCTGAAACTATATTAATTTGACACTATTAAATTTGTACTTTAAAGTAATCAAGATTACAGTGATCATAAAAATGATATAAAAGGTAGTTCTCTAACAAGAACTAATAGTTCTTAATACATATTTCCCTGCAGAAAGTACTCAACTGTGTAGGACAAAAAAAAAAAAAAACATGAAAGTGAAGAAAAAATTTATTATTACACAAATATTACTGAAAATTTCAAAATACATCCTTCAGTAATTGACAGTTAAAGAAGGCAGAAAAATCACTATTATCATGCCTCAAGCGGGGCACTATACTACATGCAAAAACTACACAGCACACAGTCCTCTCAAATTCATAAGAAACATTCAAATAAATAGACCATGTTCATAACAAGGTTCTAGCATACAAGACTCAACTTTTCCTCTGCAAATGCTTTCCTTTGAAAATGTTGTTTTCTTTCTTTCTTTCTTTCTTTTTTTTTTTACAATGTCATTCTTGGAATCAAGTTAACGAACATTTCTGCAAAAAGGAAGCAGTATATACGTAAAGAATTGCCACACAGGGTACACAGATCCAATCTTGCACTCATTTAGATTTGAGTAAGGTTCAAAAAACAAACAATGGAGTTGGGAGTGAATAGCTGTAATCCCGGCACTGAGGATGCTGAGGCAGGAAGCTTGCCATGATTTTTTTTTTTTTTTTTTTTTTTTTGTACTGGGGATCAAACTCGCAACCTCAGGCCTGCTAGGCAGGTGCTTAAGCCACTGAGCTAAATCCCCGGCTTTGCCATGATTTGGAGACCAACCTGGGCTACAAATTAAATACAAGGCCAAACAGACTATACAGTGAGACCTTATCTCAAAAAACCAAAATGAAACAACTGAAAATATCAACCAAACAAAGATGCTTGCAGACCCTTTTCTATTAGCATACTTAGGAACACTCTTTGAAAACTCAACAGTAAACTTTTGAAGTCTTTCTCATAAAAAATAAAGTATAAACTATGTATAAGGAAGAACTAAATTAAAAAAGTTGGACTTCAAGCAAATAAAATTTACTAAGTGATGATATAATTGCATGTGCTCCAAAGAGATACTGGCATGTTATTTATAAAGACGTATCTCCCTCTAAATATCACTTACAAGTATAGTGGCTTTTAATTTAAAAAAAAGGTCTATAAAGCATACAAACCTTGATGTTCCTGCTTCCCTGTAACATCAGAGTCTATTTGTGAATACAAGAAAAAGCATCGGAACTTTCCCTATTATCAGAAAAGCCAGGACTGTTGGTCAGCACTGTCACCACAATTGAATCAAAAATCACACAAAGACAAAAACAGCAGAAACAAAGACAACAGAAACACACAGCGCAAACATTTTCTTAATGAGGACTACTCCATGCTGGAAAGAGAGCTCTAGGGCAGAAGTAGGGTGCCTTGTCACTAAACAAGTTCAAACAAAGGTCTATTACAGAGGCAGATTTGGGTGGTGGAGCTGCTTGAGATGAAATTTATGCAACTTTAGTGAGTTTTACTTAACACAATTTTGAATTTTCAATGAAAAAAATATAAAAGCAAAATCAATCTTTCTTTTGCTATGGCTGACTGATCTTTTTCAGAATCATAGTTTTAGAACGAATTTTTCTGTTAGCCTCAAAGCAACAGCTGATGGGTAAAATAATGTAAATATTTAGGATCACTGTCTAGTTTGGGACACTTCTACTAAGTCTTTTCTATAGTTGAGCTATAAGACTTAGGGATATCTTCCATAAACTGATTTATAGCTCCCTATATTTCAAACTTCAGTCCTCCTTTGCTACATACCTACCTTCGCTATGAGACACTTTATAAAAACTTCTACTAAAATTTGAATTCTGACCCTGAGCACTTCTGTTACCTTGCAAGATGAGTTGGAAAATAAGTGGGTAAACTACTCCTGGAAGTGATTTTTATAACAAGATGATAGTACTAACCTCCATTCCATAAGAAGTGCCCAAAACCATAACATATACAAGCCATTAAACTCAAATTGAATGTACTCTCAACTCAACTTCTCACTAGGCTGATTCCAAAAATTCCTAGTGGTACTCCAAGATTAGTCAATATGAGAAAACACTAAAGAAAGTTAGAAGCTAAAGACACACCAGTCTTAGCTGATTATACTTTTAAATGTTTTTTTATACTGGCTGTTTTATAAAAATATAAACTACTTAATATACAGCCATGTGAAAACACCGATAGGACCATTCTTGAGTCCTTCAGAGCCACTTGTGGAAGTGACAGGTACAGAAATAGGCATTGTAAACTTCAGAATCCTCTTCTGTGTGTCTCAGATAACGTGGAAAAGGCCACATCACATGGCAGTTGGTTCACTAATACCCTTAGGGAACTTTCCAGTGCTATAGTTACATAAACCTCTGTTCACATATGTAGTCCACAGATTTTTGGACTCTTAGCGCTGTAAGGAACATTTATTCATGGTGCCTGAGGTGACACTGAGTGAGTGAACAGGTCTACGTGGTCAAGTAGGGATCCCAGATAACAAAGGTTCTACCATGTTTGACGTGTGATGTCCAAAATCATGGTATTAGTTTCTTGGGGATGCCATAACTAAATAGCGTACCACAGACTAGGTGGTTAATCAACCGAAGTTTATTTCTTACCTTCCTGGAGTGGACAAAAGGATGAAACCTGTGAGCAGGGATGGTATCTCCTGAGGCCTCTCTCTTCGTCTTGCAGATGGTAGTGTTCTTGCTGGGTTGTCACCTGGTCTTACCCTGGGCACCTGGGCCTCTGATGTTTCTTTCCATATATCCTAACCTCTTTGGTAGAAGGACATCAGTGTGATCAGATTACTGCCTACCCTAGCAGCCTCATTTCAACTTTCTCACCTCTTCAGAGTCCCTGTCTCTAGCACACAGTCACATTGTAAGTTCCCAAGTGTTAGATCGTCAACATATAAATTAGAGGAACATAATTCAGTCCATGACAGTGACCTAGAAGTTCTCCTGATTCTAGTTCCATGGAGTGGACAGAGGCATGGGGGATTATAGCAGAAGACAATTTTTACCATCCAAAGCTGCAGTGCAGTGTTGACAGTTTCACTTACTTTCCTGCAGCTGGCGGGGAAACACAGCAGCCAGGGCAGCCACCTCTTAGCAAAAGCCCACATAATGGGAAATAGCACACATTTGTAGAGACAAGTTGGTGTCTCTGTCATAGCACCATACTCAAATGCATGGGCTTTGGAAGGTAGCAGGAAGTATCACTCCAGGAACTTGACAAACATGATTTTATTTCATTTAACTTCTATCTCATACTGTCATTTCTAATATTCTTGATTTTATCCTTATTTTTTTTAAACTTCATAATACTATAGTTTTGTTGTTACTATAGTTGTCCTTTTCATTATTTTTCATTTTATATTTAAAGACTTTTCAGATGCTCAATCTGTCTTATAAGGTCTCATCTAATTTCTAGAAAGAATAATTATATAGGGACAGAGATATATATGTGTGTTTATGTGTCTGTGTGTCAAGAAAGTGGTAAAATAAATCCATTAGAACAGACCTCATTGCTCTGTGCAAGAGGGGAAAAGGTTTAAAGACCTAATTCACACACAACTTCAGAGATCTGAGCAGTATTATTCACACAGGACAGAAACAGGCAACTTTTTGAAAAGCTAATCAGAATTAATGAATAAAAAAACTAAAGAATAAAATTAATTCATGGAAAACAAGAAAAGAAAAACTGTAATCAGTCATCAAGTTTCCATTATTTAAATAGGTTGAAATCTGTTAGAATTTAAAAAATAAAACCACCTTGGGACTACTTTCCTCCTTAAGATTAAAAACTAAATGAATACAGTAAAACATTTAAAGGCGAAAAGCCAACATCTTATAATGAACACAATATGCTTTTTTTTTAAAGGTCAAATGAAGGGCTTGGATCACACACTATTGGGTGATCTGAGAATCTAGCATAGGCATAATTCACGCTATTTCCTTGCAAAGGAATCTGGGTAACAGAAACAGGGCAAGGAATGGCTTATTTCTTGTTTACTGCTGGGAATATACAGACATCTGACTCACTGATAGAGCTAAATTAGTTGCTTCTCTGCTGATGCTAAAGATACCCTTCAGTACCTTCCATCAGAAAATCAATTTCCTTGCAGCAGAGTTTTTGGAGGCGGTTGGGGGACCTTCTTCTATTATGCTAAATAACCAGTTATACAGCAAAGCAGACTTTCATTCCTAAGATGACCTCTATGAAACAGGGTGCATTTGGCCCTGAAAGTCACAAATGTTTCCCTAGCCTTTAAATCAACTAATTTTGCCATAAAACACAATTTAAAATCTACTCATGTTTTGTTTACTTCATGTTGCTTATTATACTTAGTATGTGGGTTGCTAAATATCTCATACAATAGTGAATAGCTCTGGAAATAGCATTCTGTAAGTACAGTATGCAATGTCTAAATGCATAGTACATTTGCATTTAGACACATTTGCATGCTTTTGACAAATGAAGTGGAAATTACTATTACAGGTCACTTTGAAGCCTGGACTTCAAAAATGTCTTCAAAACAGTGTGCATTGCTCTCATGTATGAACATGGACAGTTGTTTGCAGCAACAAATATTCAAATTATTATTCCTTTCTCCTGATCGCTTTTTGAAAGGTTTTAAATTGGTCAAAATGTAACACAGGTGTCTAAATCATAAATACAATTGATTTTGTCACTACTGTATATCTTAAAAAACAAATCTGATATTTTTTGCTTTGCAAGAGCACAGTTTTCAACAGTCTCCTCTCTGTCCTTGATACCTGTCCCATCAATAACAATTTCTACTTGTATAAGCCTTAATGTGCTAAGTAATAGAAAATGTTTGCTCCTCTATCCACTATGGATACCAAATCTTCATTTCTAAGCTTTCATTTAATAAAATTGATAGCAAGGTACAAGTCTTCTCTGCTCAGAACAATTACCTAAGTTTTTCATGCCAAACATTTTCTGGCAAACACTTATTGTGTAACATGTGTGCTAGGTAAGAAGGACTGGAATATGTTCAAGAGATTTTGATTTGAGTTCTAGCTCTGTTATAAAAGAGCTCTGTGGCCTTGAGGAAGTGACAACTCTCTGGCCCTCCTAAAAACAAGTTAATTGGGCCACATACTTGCCATTGATTGCTAACATTTCAGAGTGCTCTTGTGGTCAGGCTACTTTCCAGTACAGAACATATATTAGCTCACTTCTTCAGAACAAGCCCCCCAAAGAGGAACTTTTAAAATCTTTGCTCTACAGATGGAGAAACCCAAGCCATTGCAAAGCGAAGAATCTCACCTATGGTCAAAACATCAAGTAAGTGTAAAACAGATTCAACCCAGGAGTAAATGATTGTATCCACTTCTTTATTCTATTGAGGGCCTTTGTAGCATGTCTATACTCTGATTTACAACAAACACTTTACAAAGAACTTTTTTCCAGTATCCTTGGTAAGAGTTTTGAGACATGTGGCACAGTGAAAGGTAAAAAAAGTAGACCAGGAGTCAGGCACCTGGCCTTCTCTCCCTTCTGCACTCTTAAATTGTTGCATCCAGTAAAGTTACTTACAAGCTTTCTGTGCCATATAAATCCTTAGTCCCATCCAATTTTCCATTTATGGGATTTTGATTCACCATTAACAAATGGTACATTGCTCATTGTGGATAGAATGTGACATTCCTGGTGCAATAACTTCTTTCCTTCTATATAGTGAGTTGATCAGTAACCCCCGGACTCCAAAAAGCTATGTCCACAACCTCGTCTCAAAAACCTATAATTATTACCCTATATTTATAGTATAAGGCTTGGCTTATTGAAAGAAAAAAAGAGTCCTTTTGATATAATTAATGATATTGAAATAACTTTCGATTACTTTGGATTATCCAGTGGGCACTTAATGCCATCACTTCTAAGAGGCAGAGTGATTATACATTCAGAGGAGAAAGTTACATGAAGACAGAGGCAGATACTGGAGAGATATGATTACAAACCAAGAAACATGAAGGATTTCAGGAGCCAGCAGAAGCTAGGGAGAGGGAAGAGAAGATTCTCCTCTAACAGCATTAGAAAAAATAAACCCAGTTGCTGTCAAATTTTGGGCCTCCAGCTGCCAAAGCTGTGATAGAATAAGTCACCCGTTGTGTCGTAGTTTGTTATGGAAATCCTAGAAAACAAATAGACTAGCGTCTTTAGAATTAATTGTATAAAAACAGCAGTGTTTGTGTCATTTTTATAGCCAGTATTGTACAGCAAAGGTATTTTGTAAAGTATGAACAGCAAAGGTATTTTGTAAAGTATAAATTCACATCACAATAATTAATGTTTCAAATTATTTAAATATAAAATTGGAAATACTGGCAAAGAAGGGAATCTATCAGTTAAAAGACACAAGTCTATAGTGACGTAAGGTAATACAGTCAAGAAGATTTGAAATATAAGCCTATTTTTCCTTGATCTCAGCTTTTAGGTGTGTGTATCTTTATGAATAAGTACAAGTATGTGCATATTCATATATGTGTATCCATCCAGGTATGCCTGTACATTCCTTTCTAAATTCACATTCCATTATACAGCCAGTCCAGCATGGAAGAATACAAATCTTATTATAATATAGTTTTCCTATTTAATACTAAACAATGTGGTAAAAGAGACTGCATTTCATTGAAAACTCCTTAAAGAATATAAATCCTGGCTGGGGATATAGCTCAGTGGTACAGCACCTGTCTGGCAAGCATGAGGTTGTCAGTTGGAAAAAAAGAAAAGGAGAGAAAGAAAATAAATCCTTTTGTATTGCTAAGAACTACAATAAAGGCAGCAGCAGCTTTTGTGTTCCCATCCAAAATCCCTAAGAATCTAATAATGGGGAAGATTCCTGTATATTCTAGACCTAATCTGTAATGTGATCCTGGAAAATGCATCAAAAAAAGAGATGACCAGAAGTCTACTAATCATGCTGGGGATATAGCTCAGTGGCACAGCATCTGCCTGCCAAATGCCAGGTCATGAGTTTGATACCTGGTAGAAAAAAAAAAAAAAAGACATCTACTAATCATAATGATATAGGAAAAACGATCCCAGACCTCCAAATGATATAGGGGAATGAAACTCCCAAACTACTATATGTCCAGCATGAGTTCATGTTCTCTAAAACTGAAGAATGAATTTTAGGAACAACAGAGGGTAAGAGCCGAATATGTTTATTGAGAGAAAGAAAGCTTCTGTTTGAGACAGTAGGGGGCCTGAGTGACTTGCCCAAAGACTCTCAATTTTAGGAACTTTTATAGAGTAAAACCATGATGGGAAAAACTGGGAACTCGCAAGACAGAGGGGCATAAAGTGGGACATAACCATGGTTAACCAATAAGATTAATTGCATAGGTAGAATTGATTAAATCAAGGACAAATGGGGAAGCGAGTCAGGTAGTAAGCAGGGGGATGCTTAACATCAATGACTCTTCCTGTAAGAGGGTGGGATGCTGACTCCTGACTTCCTCAGGGTGATACAGAACTATTTAGAATATCAATCCTTAGGATATGTGTGCATTTGTTTTGCCTTTTGTCTTGATAATCTTGCCCACAGCAAGAGGTGTGTGTTTCTTCCAAGGTCACAAGACATCTGGTCCTCTGCCGGTTTCCTTGAGGGCCTAGCCCTGTCTGACTGCCTATAATATTTCTGTCTAACTCAGTTGCCTGTAACAATAATCCCAAGTAATATGTCCATATTACGTCTGAAATAGAATGAGAAGACTGCTTCATGTGGATGGATAGACACACTGCCCTGTTCTGGGCACCAGCCAGAAATCTTTCTTCAAAGAGTATTAAACATAATGCGAAGGTGTCTTGTCTAAAAGTCCATCATTATTAGCATTGTAAATATTCTTGGGTCTAGTAACAAAACATCTACATGTATTTCAGGGCAAGGAAAAGTTGGTTTGGAAAGTAATTAAGAGTACACCAGAAATATAGCATAGAGAAATTTATGTTTGAAAACAAAAGCAATCAGAAAGAATCACTTGCCCATTGAGTGCAGGAAGAGTGGCTTAAAATGGGGGTTGACTGCTCTCAGGTGGGCTATCGTAACTGCTTACAGAAACGTTTTTTTTTTTTTTCTTTTTGCCACTTTTTAAAATCATCTCCTACTCTTTCTTCTGTTCTCATACTCTAAATCCCTCTCAGTTTTTCTTTGCTATCCATAGACTGGAGTGAGACTTTTTCCATCTTCTTTACAAGATGCCACATACTAATGAAGTGCCATTTTATACTAACTAGCCAATGATTAGTCTCCAACAAAGCAATCATTTTTTATAGCATTGGATTTCAGGCTGCCCTTCTGACAGGGCATATTTTTTCCAGCACAGAGGCCTGTCATTGTAACATCAGGTATCACTGAATGGCAAGCAAATCTCAGCCCACCAGTTTTCTCATTTGAATGCCCTTAGCCTATTTGATTTTGCCTTTCAGTTTTGCTCAGTGCGCTGAATCCTGAGTCATGCACCTCCAGGGACATGGCTAGCTATGGTATACTGCTTGTCAATGCACTTCACTTCTGCAATGTCTCAGTAATCAGCAGGTTTTCACAAAGAACTCAGGGGGTAAACTTAGCAAGGGGCTCTGAACCCCAAATTGGAAGGCTACGTAAGTAAACTGCTAATGGTGTGCTATTACTACCAAAATCTATTGTAAGTGTACTCCTGACAAATCAAAACTGAAGGTAAACAAGGATATGTGCCTATGTGTGCATGTATGTTGTTTGCTGTGCATATATACACATACATACACACAAATAGGTACATTATTTATTTTCTTAAGCAGAAAATGTCCAGCATGGATTAATCATTAAGCCATGGGAAGCAATCATTTCCTTATAAAACCCCTCCTACTTAAAATGATGTTAATACAAAGCACAACTTTTAGAGCTGGACTCACTGCTAATACTGGGTGGCTTTTTCCCTTGATAATTATGCATTTGCTGCCTAAGATTAATCAGGGAAGCTAATGATGCAAAAAATTACATTTATAATCCAGTCTGAATACAGCTGTACTGCAAGCTAAGTTCTAAGTCCTATTAAAGTAAATGGAATTAATGGGCTGTCGCTAGCAATCTTTATATCTATCAGTTACTAATTAGCATTCTTCTGTAAAGAATAGTTTGTGGTGGGGAAAAAATAAAACCTACCTTCATAGCAGCTATGGTAAAGTATAAGGAGAGTCATTAAAGGCAGGCCACAGTAGTGACCACTAGGGATAACAACGCAGGGGAACACACAGTAAGCAAGAAACTGAGAATATGCTGTGTCATCAGCCAAAGAAAATCACTGTATGCGTGCATGTGCGTGTGTGTGTGTATTTGATGTTATTTGTTCTATTCCACAGCAGATGATCACCACTAAGGATGACCTTTCTGTGGGAAATGTCAACTTGAGCTAATAAGACAAAGACAGGCTTCTGAGCTGTAAACCAGGAGAGTAAATTAGCTACCCAGAAAAAAATGAATATAATGTATTATCTTCTGAGATACTCAGCACATTTGCTGCTCTCATCACAAAAAGCTCCCAATTTGATGACTAATTTTATGTGTGTTGTTCCTATATTAACTTGAAATGTCCCTTCCAGTCTTTACCACTACTCTGTATATGTTTTCTTTGAAACTTAGTATATCAGGGAAATCAAAGTATTCTTCTTTTGGATTTTTTTGTACTTTTATTCTGGTTTTTCTTCCCTAGCCAGAAATGTGTGCTTTGTTCCTTTATGATTCTGAAGAAAACCAATTTGCTAAGGGGTTGAAGGAAAGTCAGTTATTTTTATATTAATCATGGTGAGCATCTACTTTTTCATTACTAATAAATTGATATTTTGATGTCATAAAGTAACTCAGATTTTA
This sequence comes from Dasyprocta punctata, assembly GCA_004363535.1. NCBI lineage: Eukaryota > Metazoa > Chordata > Mammalia > Rodentia > Dasyproctidae > Dasyprocta > Dasyprocta punctata. The sequence goes on along the minus strand of RJWM01002517.1, from coordinate 101,451 downwards.
TCATAAATGAAAGATTAATCTATTGCAAGAGGAAAAATGGTTAAAGAGAAAATTATGACTGGCAATTTAAAATGAAACAAAATTAAGAACAACTGCCCTCAAAATTTCAACATCTCAAATTTGCCTTGACCCAAATTGTTAGCAAATAGTCCAAAGAGATCATTAGTTACAAAATTTCCAGATTTATAGGGCTTGCTTTTTTTCAGTTTGATGTAGACTAAAACTCATAAAAAGTTAATTCCTTCAGAAGTCAAGGGATGAAAAAAACTAAGGCCTAAATTTTGAGAGCAGAAAGATTAAGATTAAAATTGTAGCTCTACCACTATCAGGAAAAGAACCTGAAAAGCGAAATTTTCGTCCATCATGAGAACATAATGATACATGCCCTTCCCCACCTTCCAGTAAGAAGATACTAAAATGTTAAAAGCTTCCCCTGAGATTACAGATAGCAAAGTTTGCCTATGTGTAAATTAATTCTGTGGGTTGAATTTAGCCCATCTATATTGCTCAAGGAGCATTACTTTTAATTTCTCTTGGACATAAATATTTTTCATTTTAATCTAAAATGAATGGTCTAGTTTGCTTAATTCTTACTTTACTTGATCATGGTTATAATATTTCTATAGCCTATGCTCATTATACCTCAGATTTACATTGCTAAGCTAATTCATTTGTCCATTCAAAATGATTTATGTGAATGCTCCCAGAAAAATGTAATGGTAAAAGAGAATCACAAATTTAAAAGCTTGCCCTCAAATGAAAATGTTTATTAGCATTTTTATCTTGTTCCCGATTAAAAAAAATAGAATATTTTTAAACTAGAAGAAGCACAATTTTAAATACAAGTAATATTACTTATGTCTGAGAACAGGCACTCAGACTTTAGACTGCCTTCATTCACACTAAAGCTCTGTTCTAATCTCTGTGTGATTTTGGCTCAGTTTCTTCATTTGTATGTCATGTTAATACTGTTCCTATCTGTGTAACTATTCTATGGATACAAAGAGAGAATGTAACTCAAGTGCTTATACATAGTATCTGGATCTAAAATGCATTTAATAAAAACAAAAATATATTATTGGTCACAAAATTAGTTTTACATTAATACTATTTTTATTACACATTAATAAAAAAATCTTCAGGAAAGATAATCTAAGAATGAGCACATGAGCCTGCAATATTGCTGTAATAGGTGGACACTATAATGACTATGTAAGTTTTGCTTTTTGTTGTTGTTTTTGCTTTTGTTTTGGGACAGGGTTTCACTATGCAGTTCTGGCTTATCTTGAATTCACTTACGCAGCTCACTCTGGTGCTGAACTTGCTGAGATCCTCCTACCTCAGCCTCTTGAGTGCTGGGATTATAGGCATGTGCCACCATACCCAACTCCTTGGTTTATTTTTAAAATACATGGATCACTGATGCTGCTTTTAAATAATTTTACCCTAGTTTGTCATGACTATCTGAACTGAAGATTCATTTTGCAAGTGGAAAGCAATAAAATGTTGACAAAAACTAGTACAAAATTATGTATGACAATGAGCTTGAAGTGAAAAGCAGAAACATGTTTAAGATAATCGGGATGTATAGAGAAGACTGGAATGACTTCCGGATGACTTATGGTAATTTGAATCTTCAGAGATGTAAATGGATTGAACCAAATAGCTAGGCAAGATGGAACCAGTGAAGAAAGCACTAAAATGTGTTCAATCCAGCTTCTCAACCCTACTTCCCTTCCAACCAATCAGCATTATTTAATTTATGAAATGAATTAGCACTATTTTAAGAGATGCCTCTAGTTACAAACCTGCTCTTGACTGCCATCGCAACATAGTTTTGAAAATTACAGATTAATCTACCCTAGGGTCTTCCCAGTTTGGCTGAAAACCTATGAGTGGATTCTAGCTTTCCGCTCCAGGGAGGAGAACCCTGTCACTTGACTGCTTTTTCAGGGTGACCTATAAAACTAGCCCAGCATTAAACACTGGCAATAAAGGAAGAAATTCTTCTTTTCTAAAAGTACAGCAATAAAAGTAACAATGCTATTTTCAGCCAGAGAGATACTTAAAAAGGATGAAAAAGGTGTTACCTGAATTAGAAAAGATTTGTTTCTTTTAAAATAACAGAAATATAAAAAAATAATCATACTCTGAGACCTTATAATGACTCCTGTTGAGAGTTGCATTGGTAGAAATCCAAGTAGCTGGGAAACAGCTGGCTTGACAACTTTAGAGACTGACTACTCAGACCTCAGGAAAAAAAACATAAAGTCTGTCACTCCCCAACTCTTACCCAGCACCCTCAGAAGACAAAGCTAGAGTATCATATAGGCACAGTGCACAATATTCCAGGAAAATAGTGAGTAAGTGGCAATTCAAATGCTGGAAGGTGAGAAATGAATATCTCATTTCAACTGAAGGCAGACTACAGCTGCAAAACTGCCTCCTGTTTCTAACTTGAAGCCAGGCTGGATGTCATTAAAGAGTAGAGGTGAAACATTCCCTTCTCACAGTGACTCGCCTTACCCATTTTATCTCCATTCCCAAGGTATTTAGGTTTCTATTCACAGATGAATATTATCATAATACATATGAAAATGATATATTTTTGAAATTTCTGCCTACCCCTCAAATACTTTCTTTGACCTACTTTTAAGGATACATAAAGTTATAAGATAGACAAAAATGATTGTTAGAAAATAACTAAAGCATTCGAGAGTAGACTTGAAGTCATACATAAAGTACTAAAAAAATTATTTAACTTGTTTCAGAAGTAAGAAGAGTAAACTTTTCTTACTGATTTCACATTTACGGCAAGGAACTTTTCAAGTCTTTTCAAGATTCATTTTGTTTCAGGTGCAAGCATTTTACATATTTTTGTCTTTCTCCTGGACAGTTAGTATGTGAAATAATCTAGATGTGGAACAACTAGGAATGACTAGACAGGAATTCTGTAGGATGAACCCAAATGGGAGAGTTTCTAAACCAGTTATGTTAAAGCTTTCAGTGACAAAACCATCCCAAAATCAGTCTGAATGCGGTTCTCTTAAGAAAGAATGTTTGGACACATTTTGTATTTCTGCATTAGTAGCTATAGAAACACACACATATTCATTAGAAAATTTGAACAACTCAAGAAAACAATGTTACTTGACTTTATTAGGAGAAAGAGGCTTGTGTTCCACATTCAGTCCCTGGAAAGTAAGAGTTAAGTTTTCAATTTTGCTCATTTTTATTACTGAGTGAGTGAGATGCAGAATAGAGATACAGTTTCTATTCCTGAGCTGGCTGATATTATAGATACTAGTTAGATGTGATTTGATTTAAACCAAAAATTCAGTTCTATGCTTCATGTGTCTCATAGACGCATGCAGTGAAGAACCACCAGAGTGGACAGAAATAGAACACTTCTATCATTTCAGAAGTTCTCTCAGGTGGTCCAGGCAATCTGAAGTCATCATTTTCATTTTCTGTCCTTTTAAATTACTGAAATTTGTCATTTTATTTAAGTCTTACTATTGATCAGGTATAATTCACAGTTTGTCTCCACTTAATTCTCAGCAATGCCCTGTAAGATAAATAATACAATTCCTATTCACAGTTAAGAGAATTAAAGTTGTGGAAAGTTAAGTAAATTTTCTAAGGGGCTGAATACCAGGCATGCCTAGTTCGAAGTGCTTCCTTTATGCACAATGCTAGGAGCCTCTGGAGCTATGAGCCTCTGGAGCTTATACCTACAAGTCCGAAGTATTTCTGAGGTGCCATTTATACAACAAATCTATTCAATTGCCACTCATGCCCTTTGGGGGGAAAAAACATAACGATGAAAAAGATGAAAGGGAATTACTATGAACTGAAAGGTGCTAGAGTGCCAGGAACTATAGCACATACATTATCACAATCTTTACCAAAAGTCCAGAAAGTACAAACACTCCACACACAGGGAGAATGACAATCACTGAGTTTAAGTAAGCTAATGTCTTATTGCAGTGAATGAAAATCATCTCTTGAGGTAACATCTTCTTGTGGAATGGTCCCAACTAATTTAAAGTACAGTTACCAGTGGCTGTGGTAGAATAAAACACTGAGGAGCTATATTACTTCACTATCACCACAGCCTTGTGACAATCTTGGCCATTTTGAGCAGTTCCTTCACAGAAGGGAGGTTCTGTGCATAGCCTAAGAACCCATCAGCTTTCCTTCAAATGCTTGACTACTGTGAAAAGTACCAAGATGGAGCCAGAAAAGTCAGTCAACATATGTACCTCTGCAAGAAAACCTAATTCTAATCTTTGGAGGTAGCAGTGTGAGAGAATTAAAAAGAGAAGTCAAAAGTGGATAAGACTTTATAGACAGGAAGTGATGTAAATAGATACTGGGACCAAAGTCAAGGATGGTGGGTTATTTATTACTTCAGTCCGTTTCATGCAATTCTGATATGTTTAAGTCAAGAATCTGAGTATGGAAGGGCTTAAGGAGAAAAAGTAAATGTCAGTTAGGGGCTTGGCACCTATCAGCGAAGACAGTTTCAGTATTTTACAGTGAAACAAACAAATAAACAAAAAGTTTAAGAAGACTTTTCTTTCCATAAAACTAAGAAACTACAATTATAACCTTTATTCTTTTGAAGTTATGTCTTTCAGTTCTAAAATAACTTTTAAAAATGAAATAATATTCATAGTATATGCTAGACTGTGTTTTTCAATGTCCTTACTTGGCAAAATGAAATACTAGTTTAATCTAGTGTGAAAAGATGCGTGCATGTGCATGTGTGTGTGAGAGAGAGAGACAGAGTGTGAGAGACAGAGAGAGAGGGAGAGAGATCAAGAGAGAAACAAGAAGAAGAGGAAGAGGAAGAACAAAAAGAGGAAGAGGAAGAGAGAAGGGAGGGAGATTGCTGATTTGTGAAGGTCAAGCCAAGAAACAATGTACTATTGTGCTATGTATGTAGCTGCTGTACTCTGCGGTCCTCCATATGTTTGTTCAGGGTCCTGAACACTTTGAACCCTTTTGAGAACACATCTTTAGTCAGTATATCTTTTTCTTCTATGATGAAGAAGCTGAAACCATATGAGACCAAAAAGGTGCTGTCAAATCAGGTGTAATAGTCAGTTCAAGTATCTGTTCCTCACCTTTCATTCTGTTCCCAGTCCCCAAATTCTACATTCTACTTTGCTCTTAGAGTTGCTGTACTGTGTACAACTTGATTATCAAACACCAGAATAAAATTAAAGGAAAACAAAACCACAAAAAAAGGCCTAAACCAGATACCTACCATGGTAGACAAAAGTACCATGCAGACATGGTTTTCCCATGAATATCAAACCGTGTGCAGCTGGAATAATGTCACTGCCCCAAATTGCCTACTATTCTGGAGCTGAATAAAAATTCTACTAAAGTATAGTTGTCCCATCACTTAGGAAGAAAAAGGCCTGCTGGAGATCTAACCATCTTTTAATCAAGCAACAATATTGGGACTCTTATTTGTAACACAAACACAATTCAATCAACAGTATATTTTAAATGCTGTGAAGAGCAAGATAAATATGTTGCATATGCTATTTGCAAATATATTAATAATCATTTTTGCATAACAATTGCAAGAAAAAACTGAATAATGAAAAATTTTACTATTCGCATCAACCAGTGCTTTTCCCAGTCTGCCTGAAAATTGTAAACAAACGCCTGTTCACTGGCCCATTACTGTTCTTTAGAACTCCGAAAGGTATGAACGGTAATAATGCTTTTAGGAAACCTGACACTGGAGACGAGTACTAAGGCTATTACAAGAAGCTTTCACTCTGATACCACAGCCTTTTCTGTATTAGATGGGATTTAGTTATACTGCTCAAATACAATCTTGGTTTTAGGGACAAAGACATTAATTGAGGAAAAAGATGGGGTTCAGGGAAGGAAACATTAACTGGTAATAGAAAAAAAGGGAAGGTTTTTTCCCTTCCGTTTGTCCCTAACTGACTGTGTCACCATAGGCAAATCATTTTATTCATTGCTTTAAGTGTACTCTCAGGGAAAAAGGATTTGAGGCACTTAACAAGAACAACCTATATAAAAGAAAAAAGCAGAAAATATAAGAAGAAAAGAATTAGTCACTTAATTTTTCTGAGTCTCAATTTTATCCCTTCTATAAAGGCAAACTGAACTTGTCAATGGCTGCTAAATTCCACTCCATGACTTAGTGCCTGGCTGCCAACACTGGAATTGCCTGGGATCTTCTTCACAATACAGATTCCCTTGGAAGGGGCCATGGAACCTGAATTTTGGAATACTGTTATTACAAATAATGACAACAATAATACCTACATTTCCATAACACCTGCAATGTGTTACAGACGCTAATGAAGTAATGAGTGCCATGTGTCCTTAAGTGGAACCTGTAGTACCCTTCCCAACTTTGTGATTTTATGACTCCTTGATCCTTCCCCCTTATAGTTTCCCTAGGAAATATCTATTAAGGATTTTTAAAAATAAATCCTCTTGGCAACCAGTGCTGTGTATTAGAATTAACACACATTCGGTATGGTTTGGTTGGCTAGAATACAGAAAAACTAAATTCCTTTTTTTAAATTGTGATATGGTTCTACACAACTCTAAGTGAGTATGCCATTTGGGAGAGCTACACATTCGTCTTTTCTTGGAGATTTACTAAACGTTGTGATATTTCAAAGTCATTTGCTTTGGGCGCGAGTGCCAATAAAAGTGTGGTCTTCATCTCCAGACCTTCTCTCCCCAACCCTGCTTAGAACGCCAGATAGAAGCCGGGGTCCACAGAAGCAGGTCCTCCCCACACGGCATCCTGTGAAAATCTACTTCTAATTTCCATCTGTTATTCTCCAGGCCTATCTGACTATTTCCAGATATGAATGTGAATCCTTAAAACAGAAGAAAAAATTGTTTAAACTATATGTTCTATGTTCCAGGTTCTCTGGTACACTTTGTAAATAAAAGAAATAACAATAGGAAGAAATGACTACTTGTCCAAATGATGGGATCAGTTGACAATGACAGGTATATATTTCTCTCTGAATTTATGGTTCCCTCCTCCTTTCTCTCCTCTTTTCTTCTTTCTTCTCTTCCATTTTTTCCTATCATCATCAGTATTTTCTTAAACTTCTTTCTGAAAAGATGGCCTCAAACTCCACCACAAGATAGGAAACCTTCTAGGGTGGCGAACCTATGGCATGCATGTGGCAGCAGGCCACTTGTTATCACTGAAAGCTCTAAAAGGTTCCCCGTCTCTGCTCTAAGTAATGGATTAAGCAGAAACATACAAATCTAGAACACACTGTACTGGCTCACCCAAGAACTGTTTTGATGGAATTATATTCTGACATCATTTCATTATTCTCTGCCAAGTAAGAATGAGGAAACATTATGATATTTGCTGCAAGGATGTGATTAAATATTAATCATATTTACATTATTTTCTCCATGGAAAATGTGTCTCTTCATATATTTGATTCACTCTGTATACCCAATCATCCTATGAAATATTACAACTACTTGGCACAGAGTAACTGAAGATTTTGACATTTAATAATTTTTCTCCGAAGTATTTAACTGGTAAAGGGTGGAATCAGAATTTAAAATCAGGACTGTACATATCCACAACTTGTATTCTCAAAAGTGTAATTGTACTTCTGAAAGACCACCCTTAACTCAGCAACAGTAACACACTTGTTCAGCTGTATCTCTTTGAGTCTTGCTTTGCTTATCTATAAAATAAGGACATAGGTAAAACAAACTCATGAATATTCTTGAACTCATTTTGACATTTTGGGTATATGGTATTCTTTGAATCAATATTTTATTAGAAATGTGTAATTTAAATTCCTCTTTATTGCCATCATCATAATCTCAATCACATCATTTTGGTCACTGCATGAAAAGTTTAACTTCTTTAATATATCTTATAATACAGGTATTAATTATTTTAAAAACAAGGTAAGAGAAAGATGAAATTATTCATACATACTTAATTAGCAGGTAAAGAAGATGAGGTAAAAATCTACAGTCTACCTAGCTTTGGAAACAGGTACTAAGAAACAACCTTTTGACTGATACAAAGGAAAGTTGTGAGGCCTATTTGTATTTAGCAGTTCTTCTTAAGGATATGGAAACTTGCCATATTCGGGTATGAGGCTAGGGTTGTGGGGGAGTAAGCTAGGTCTGTACGACATTAAATTGCATATGCACTCATGAAAAGAGTGAATAGGAATCTTCTGATAACAATATGCTTTTCCATGCTAGAGAACTGGGCAGGAGTAGCATCTGGCTACTCACTTACCTCTTTGAAGATGTAATCACACAGATCCAGAGATCTCTTCTACTTTTCTAAGACAATCTTGTGACAAACAGTATTTTTAAAACACCACCATGGAACTTGTTATATTTTGATACACTTAGCAGGAGAGCGACCATGCCTCTTCATCACTCTCTTTCTTCATTTAACATCATAATAGATGGAAAGGAAACATATTTGGAATCAATAAAAACATTTTTGAAAGTTTGGAGAGAATATCTTTAATTCCAAGTACACTAGGTATAAGCTTATTTTCTCTTTTAGCAGCTAGAAATCCCTCATTTTCTTTCTTCAAACACTGTATAAGTGCATATACATGGTGTGATGAAATCTACAGTGAGTAGTTAATTTTTTAAAAAAAAATTATAGTAAAGACGTATTGCCACTAATCATCTTCAAATTATTCTCCCTTGCTTAGAATGCATTTATCTAATCATTTTTGCCACTTTCTGAAGCACTTCTGGAAGTTCCACTTCATAAGTATCTTTAGTCTAACTGTCATCACTGTCTTGGTGCCCTAATTAAAATATTTCCTTTTCAAGGTCATTTTGACTTTGAAGAAGATCCAGAAGTCACACAGGTGTCAGATCCAGTAAATAAGGTGGATGAGGACATACTATAACATTGTTAGTTGACGAAAACTTCTATACCAAATTGCACTGTATGAAATGAAGTATTGTCATGATGGAAGATAAAACTGCCCATTTTTCAAATTGCTTTCTACCCATATCATTTCTTAAATGCTCTGTAAACCCTTAGATTATTTAGAATTTACCACAGTTCTGGGGTACAAATCACACCATTCTAGCAGGGTCAAAAAACACAGTGCCACCTTATGTTGGATCTTGACAGAGGTACTATTTTCATACAAGGAGACCAGGGTGATTACCATGGAAAACTCTTAACTTTGATCTCAGGATTATAGCCACAAACCCAAGTTTCATCTCCTGCGAGGACATTTCTTAAAAAGCTAGAATCTAAAGCACCACAATGGCATAACTTCAATGAAACTGACAAAATTTCATGCTGTGTTGTTCATGATCAATGATACTTAAATTATACCTTCTTGCTGGGTGTGGTGGCACATGCCTGCAATCCCAGCACTCGGGAGGCTGAGGGAGGAGGATTGTTGTGAGTTCGAGACCAGCCTGGGCTACAAAGTGAGTTCAAGGCCAGCCTGAACTGTATAGTGAGACCCTGTCTCCAAAAAAAAAAAAAAAAAAAAAAAAAAAAAAAAAAAAAAAAAAAAAAAAAAAAAAAAAAAAAAAAAAAAAAAAAAAAAAAAAAAAAAAAAAGACACAAATAAACAAATAAATAAGTGATACCTTCTCTCAACTTAGCTCACAATCAATTAAATGCACGGAACAAACTGAAATGTCATACACTAGTGGTATGGTTAGATGGGTCGCTTTTCATTGTGAAGATCTGTACCTTTCCATCGCACAATACTGTGATACTCTGCAGTATCATTCACCATTTGTTTTGATCCCACCCCTTATTGTTTACAATGTCTATGGTGACTAGCGTAATCTAAAGTTTTTCTTGAACCTCAGTTTTTTCAGTTGTATAAATGGACATCAGGAGCCATTTCAAGCTCCTAACCCCTTTGATTTTGTGTGTTTCTTTTCCAAACTAAGTCAAAATTTGAGAAGGAAAAGAGAAACTTCCTGAGGTCAGAACTTGAGTATAAAGCATACAAATACTTCTAGTAAGCATTATAACAAAATTTCTAAGGGTGCAATCTCATCACGTACTTTGAAACAAATGCCTTTATTTTTAGCCTTAGGATTCTTAGAGGTGAGTCCTTATTAATTTGGAATTTTTTTTATTTTTTATTTAATTGTTTTTTGTGGCACCGGGGATTGAACTTGTAACCTCACACCTGTCAGACAGGTGTTTAAGTCACGGAGCCAAACTCCTGGCCCTGGTTTTTTTGAGGCAGGGTCACATTGTGTAGCTCAGGCCGACCTTGTGCTCACGTTGTAGCCCAAGCCGGCCTCGAACTCACAGCGCTCCTCCTGCCTCAGCCTCCCGAGTGCTGGGATTAAAGGCGTGCGCCACCACACCCGGCTAATTTGGAATTTATATAACTATACTGATATGGTGGAGAGATAGATATCAGGCAAATATGTAAAATAATACCAGGTTTTAGAAAGTATTGTTGCTACAGTTTAGAAACAGAATGTCTCCCAACAGTCTTGTGTTCAGAGGTAGGGCTTCTGGAAGGTGATTGGATGATGGGGGCACTATACTGCTAGATAGATTAATCTATTGATCAGTTCATAGCAGACTGTGCTGCTGTGGGGTGGGGTCTGGTTGAAAGGCACTGAGGACATGACCTGGGAGGTTGTAGTGCTGGCTCCACCTCCTCCCTCACTCTCTCTGTTTTGGCCACAGTGTGTGAGCAATTTTTCTCCACCATGCCATTCTTTCATGCTGTTTCTGCATTGGAGCTAGCCAAACACAGACTGAATCCACTGAAACTGTTTGGCAAAATAAACCTCTTCTCTTTTAAATTGTCAATGTATTTTGTCTTATGAAAAAGAAAACTAAATAATACAAGCATACAGAAAATGAATGAAAAAAAAAGGCAAGGCATATTGGTGAAGTAATGGAAACTGGTAGGTTTTAATTAAACGTGACCAATTTTAGACTGGCTTTCTTAATTTGTTCATTTACTGAGTTTATATCATTAGTCTAAACCCTTAGGAAATATATTAAATTTTCACTTACTTCTCATGCAGATTTTTGTCAATTCAAAACAATTTTGCATGAGATACATTAAGTTAATTTTCAAAAGAATGTAGTTAAGGGAGAAAAAGGCAAATATAATAGCATTTTGCTCTGGGAGACTGAACAATAATACGCAATATGAATTGGACACACAGACTGTATTCTTTAATGAAGGAAACAAGACAAAGGAGACATAACAAATCTATTTTCAGATTCAGTTGACACAGACTATTGCTTCTCTCTAATTTGTGGTGGAGCATACATCATCTCTGTTGAATTGGATATGACAATATTTGAGGAAATAAAATAGAAACTATTGTTTTGTGTGAAAATTGGAATCAAGTTACATTGTCATCAAGCAATTTGAAAACCATGAGAATTTATTTTTTGTGTATCTTAATCTAATATCACAACATGAATAGCTGAAGCAATTGCATTGTATCTATTTTATTTATTGGGTGAATTCATTTGTATGAAAGTCCTTACTATATACTGATGACACTAAATTTACTTTTAACAAATGGTGTTATCAAAGTGGAATTTTTTAAAATTTAATTTGAATTTGAAACTTTTACATAAAATCTAAGTCTATTTTAGAGATTTAACAAGAAAATTGTCAATTTTTTAGCCACCATGGTCTGTTACTGGCAGAAAAAAATGAAATGCACTCATTTTTTTCCTTAAGTTTATGATAGGAGAGTGAAAATAAATAATTAGGTGAACAAGTTTTTATTTTATTTTAGTATTCACTATTACTAAATTAACCTGAAAATAAGTTGGCTATAGGACTTGAGTTATGCCAAATCAATGAGCATATATGTTAAAATGATGGATCTTTAATTGGGGTATGAATGCAAGAACGGAAAAAGCAAACTAACTGTAATACAAAGCAAAACATCAAACAAAGGGTAAAGAGATGGAACAAGAAAAAAGAAACCTTAATATACTTGCCTGCATTCACTTATTATGCCTGAAAAAAACATGAACAAATTCTTCTTCTTACAAAATTATAAAGACTTCCAGCCAAGTAATCATTTTCAGATAGCTTGTCAATTAGCTTACGGGATCAAACTGTGGTCTTTGCTTCTAGTCTAACTGTGCTATTGAGGCAATTCCTGAAAAGTCAAAACTGATTTTTATGCAAACAGAATCCCACAGACACATATGTACATAACAGTATTAGAGAAAGGTTCTTTTTATTCACCTATTTTAAAATAATAGTTAAGCATATACTTTATAAAAAAGACCTATGTTTGCCTAATACTCAGTATAATGCTGAGCAAGCTACATTTGTGTCCTCCTGTCCTGGTATAATGAAATGGATTCAGAAAATGCCGTCGTCTTCCAAAGCAAACAAGCAAGCAAGAAAGAAAGAAAGAAAGAAAGAAAGACGGACATATAAAAATGTTGCCTAATAGCTAAAATATCTGAGTACCTATCTTGTGTCTGGTTAAAGTGCCTTGTATGTAGTAACTAATCATCCCAACAATCCTACAAATCATTATCATACCATTATACAGATGAGGAAATTCAAGCACAATGAATTTAAATGATCTGCCCAAAACTACATAACTAGTAGAGCGGTGGGGACTGGATTCCAGCTCAGTCTAGCGCCAGAAGCTCTCTTCAGTAATTGAAACTGTCAAACTACCAATACAAATTCATACTTGCTAAGTAAACTTCCAAAATGATTTTAAAGAATATATAGTCTCCAAATTATTCAACTATCTCCACTCTTCTGCTTTTCCTCTCCAACTCTCTCCCCATAAAACCTAGATATTAAATTTTAAATGATCTTCAATAGATAACTCGTGGGCATGCTAGTGGTAGAAGTAATTGCCTCTTTGTTAATGGAGGAAGTAAAATTTTACGAATCTCTATTTCTACAAATACAAAACTTCTACTATGGACTCCAAATCTACACAGAATCTAAAATGTATTATTAATGCATTTTCCCTGTACTTCCCTATCCCAGTATATTATTTGACATATCCACAAAAATGACAAGTAAGAGAAAATTTAAAGAAATTTACTGATAAAAATAATACCTCTCATTACAATGCACAGAACAAACACTAACATAGAAATCTTAGGCATCATTTTTTTGCAAGCATACAAACAAATATGAATAAATTCAATGCATAAATAAAAATTAATAAAACTGCATTTTATTAAATTTAGTATCGAATATTCAGTTGAGACACTTCTCCATGAGTCTTATGTTTATTCACTCCTGAGAAAAGGGCCTTGACAGCTTTGTTCTGGGTTTTTTCAAGTATGTTTATATAGCAAACAGCTGTGGATATTAAATCTTGTGTCCTCTGGACAGAGAGCAGATTTGTTTCTTGATCAGTATAATATAGATAATGTCTTTCTAGGAGACACAAGTTGGAAAGGTGTGCTAGACACTTTCTTTAAAAGATTATTTTTGCAAAACTCCAGGTTTCAAGCTATGACACCTGTTCTCCATCTATCTGAGCTCTCTCCCACTTTACCCTCTGGGACTTGGGAAGCAAGAGAACAGTCGTGAGCATGAAGGTCATGGTGACTGATGTTATGTCTTCAATACAGCTATTTGTCTCTGATCTAGGAATTTCACGTCTCTGCCACCATCTATAAAACTGTGACAGTCTAACTTATTAGCTTTCAAGGGGTGGACATTTTCCAATTAAGAGATAAGTTGATTTCTGAAGAAAAGTTTTCTTACTTATCCTTTATTTTAATCTCTGTATCTTGTAGTCCTCAGTTTTCTACACTCATTGTGAAACATAAACCTCTACCTGACCTTCACAAGAAATGATCTAATAGCAACATCTGTAAATCTTACTCTAGAATAATTGTCTTAGTTGATGAAGCATATACAAAAATTCATTGACATAAAAGCATACATAATGGCAGTTTTGATACATGGTATAAAATGCAGTTTCTCAAATTTACCTCTCTCTTTCTGTCTCCAAAAAAAAAAACCTTCATATTTTATCTAATCCAAGTACCACTCTATGATTTATCTAGGTTTTCAAAACTTGGAGAGCAAGCAATTACAATATTTATAATTGTTCAAAAACTATTATGATAATAAAAGTCATCTCTCTATGTCTATGAGTTATTTTTGAAAAATAATAAGATGCACATTTTTCTGTCATTATTTCCTAAACAATAAATTATAACAAAACTATTTATAAAAATTTTGCATTGCACTAGGGTTTATAACTTATCTAGTGATGACTTAAAATATACAGGAGAATATGTATAGATTATATACAAATACTATACTATTTTGTATATAAAATTTGAATATATAGAGATTTTGGTAACTATAAGGAACAGAAGAGTTCTGAAACCAATCCCCGAGTGGATACTGCTAAAGGATAGCAGGATAAAGGATAGAGAAATATACGCTGACCCTTCTCTCATTCCCTGCATCTCATCTCAGTTTTCTCTTCCCACTACCAAAACATACAGCACCTTCTGACATAATATATATATATATATAAGCTGTATATATATGCATATATTTGTATATATATGCCATATAATACATATAAGCTATATATAGTCTACATATAATATATAAATTATATGTATATGTATAACACTTTTTTTTTTTTTTTTCGGCACCGGGGATTGAACTCACAACCTCGCGCCTGCCAGGGCAGGTGCTTAAGGCACTGAGCCAAATTCCCAGCCCTGGTTTTTTTGAGGCAGGGTCGCACTATGTAGCTCAGGCCGGTCTTGCGCTCATGTTGTAGCCCAAGCCGGCCTCGAACTCACAACGCTCTGCCTACCTCAGCCTCCCGAGTGCTGGGATTAAAGGCGTGCACCACCACGCCCGGCTTGTATAACACTTTTATTTGTTGTCTGTCTTCCTCTACTAAAATGCAAACAGCATGAGGGCAAGAATTTTGTGCTTTCTAAATTTTTAGAGTTATAAAGGAATATAATACCTATTAATTACTTGGTATTTGTTGAAATAATTGATAAATATATTACATAAAACTCACGTTGATTTTTTTTAATAAAATTGGGAAACAACTGAAAAGCCGTAAATTTTATAAATTAAATTAAATTACAATATCATGAAACTTTTCCACTGTTACCAGATATTCTTTCAAACCATTATTTTTTATGACAATATAACATTTCATTTTGCCAAATGTGTAGGTTTGGTAGATACTTGGTTTTTGTCCAGTGTTCTGATATTATGAAAGATCTTACCTTAGACCACACTGAATATTAATCTTTGACAACTTGAATAATGCAAAAACATGATATTCTCAATTCAATGAACTCTTACAACTACAATTTATATATGAAAACAACTGGGCCACTGGAGTTCTATAAAAATTTTTGGTTAAAGTATTGTTACATTAGCTGTAGAATTTTTATTTTTTTAATCTTTTTTGGTAGAATTTTTATTTTAGATATGTCCATCATGTTATTCTGCCAAAGAAAATTTCTTTCCTCATGCTATTATACTTTAGAAAGAAAGAAAATTGGAAGCAATCATCTCTGACATAGTTTTATTATATAACAAACTGTTTAAATATATTTTAAGAATTTCAAATAACTTTTCTATACTGTTCCTCTTCCCGGCACTTGAAGTAGTTAAAAATTTAAATTACCAGCTTAAACTTATCTTGGATTTTAAAATTAGTGTTCTTTATGCCTTTATTTAAAGTTTCACTTGTTTTCTTTTTCCATATCTTTCAGAAAGAATCATGGAATCCACTGTGTACTGTGAAGGCTTTGATCTCATATGGGTCCCAGAAGGACAGAAACACCATAGAGTTTTCTCTGTGTCATGACAGATTACAGTAAGAAGAAAGCCAGCAGTAAACATAACAATATCTTCAAGATTTTTTTGCAAGTGATTTCTTTGATGTGTGTGATGGCACATGAAAAGCCACACATATATGAAGGAGTGGTTTGGTATGATAACTTCCACTTTTAAAAGACATCATTGCCTTTCTGTGAAGGGTCCTTCAAAAGACACAACGTCTTTTTGACAAAGATTAGTGAGGTTTGGCCCTTGCTGATTTTTCATAAGGGTCCAACCACACCCAGCAAAGTGAAATATTTCATGTGAGTATTAGCTATATTCAGTGATCAACAAACTAGCTACATGGAAAGCAGAGAATGCTGAGAGTAATACATGGTATGTGTTTTATAAAGCCAAGAGAACTGGAATGAAACTCAGCCCAGGCTAGTAGTTAACAAAATTTTCCTTTAAAAGTCCAGAGAGTGAATATTATAGGCTTTGGGTTCATAGAGTTTCTATGACAATTACTCAGCTCTGCTATTAGAGCATGGAAGAAACCATAGAACACTATGAAGGTGAATGGACATGCTGTGTTCCAATAAAACATTATTTAATAACAGGTAGCAGGTTGGATTTGGCCCACAGGCTTGTGTTTACTGACTGCCAATTGTTGTTGACTTCTGTTCTCCCAAGATGGCCAAGCATGGGCATCTCACTTCATTATTCTGTCCATTAAATTCATTATCTATAAAATCACTTGCAGAATTCTAGAGTCTTAATGTACTAGGGAATGCTGTCATGTGGTTGCATACAAACAGACAAAAAGTAGCCTCTAAATACTCCTGCTGTAAATATATGTCCATATAAAGATTCAGTGAGATGCCATACTTGATGCCTCTGCTTCAGTTACTCCAAAGCTGTCCTTTGAGAAAGTGAACAGGTAAGTAGGGTCTGAGTCTTCTGTCATTTTCTACAGAAAGATTTGTAAATATATGTAAATGAATTACTACCTTTACCTCTCATTTATTTTATAAAATAGTGATAATTTAATCATACAAAATTATAACTGCACATGTAACTCAGATGGCCAAATCTAGATTAAGTCACTCAGGCCCCCCATTCATAATCAAAACTATTTTGATGCCCACCTCAATGGTATGAAGCATCCCAAATTCAAAGCAATATCCCAAAAGGCTAGACACAGTTAGGGTTTTCCTATCTTAGCCTTTGTTCTGACTGTTTTCCCACAAGATTTTGCAGTGAGCATCATTTCTCACTATTTTCAGTTTCTCAACATTGAAATGCACTTCTCATCTTCAATTTTTCTAGAAATCTTGGGTTTAATGAAGTGCTATGAATCCTCAAAAATTGTTTAAAGTAAGTCTTAATCGGAGAAAGAAAGGATGGGACCAAAGAAGTTGGCACAGTTAAAGAAGATATTTGTAAAGAAGTGGAAGAGAAGGAGAAGGGAGGAGAGATAGGAGGGAAGGGGAGAAGAAATGAAGAGAAAAAATAATATTTTTCCTATCACTGGGAATATGGGTTAAATGCATCTGTAGTTTAATGACCTCCCCATGTAAATTAGGCTCTTCTCCCTTGCTAAACCATTACTATGCCTCTTCATCCTGTCCATTAACCCACATCACCCACTTTGTACAGCTGGACTATATAAAGGTTTTATCACTTCTACTATTAAAACAAATCAGTTTTATGACACAACTTCCTTAATAACCTCTCATTGCATACCTTTGCAAGTCAAGGTATTCCTTAAGATATTTTTCCCCTATACCTATTGAATAAAAGCACTTACAAATTAAGAGAAAGAAGGGACTTCTGAGTATATTCGCAAAAGAATTCAAATCAACGATCAGATATTTGTACATCAATGTGTGTAGAAGAAATTATTCACAATTGCCAAAAGATGGAAATAACTTGAATGTCTATTGACAAATGATTAAACAAATAAAACATGGTATATACATACAAAATAATGATTCAGTCCTTAACAGGAAGGGAGGAAATTTTGACACATGCATAGCATGAGCATAATGCGAAGATCACTAGGCAAAGTCAAATAAACCAAACCGAACAATAAAATTTGTTCGATTTCATTTATGTGGGGGTATCTAGAGTAGTCAGATTCAGGTGAGACAAGAAGCAGAATGGCAGTTGTGATCGCTGGGGAGAAAGGGAATGGGGAATTATTGTTTCATAGGTATATATTTTCTATCTGGGAAGAAGAAAATTTCTGCATATGGTGGTGATGAATGCATAATGAAGCAAATATACTTAATTCCAATGACCTGTTCACTTAAAATATTTAAAATGGTAAATTTGATAATATATATTTTACCGCAGGGCGAAAAAGAAAGAAAAGCTGAGAAAATGATCTTGATTTTCAAAAATCAGTATTTTGAGTGGTAAGGGCCAAGCTTTTCTGCCACAGTATGAAGTCAACATAAAAAGACAGAAAATTGCATGTTCCTGAAGGAAGCATTTTTCTCAGCTCAAAGGATAACAGCAATTTGCAACACCAGTTCTTGGGGTGGGGAAGAGACCAGAGAGTGAGCAAGAACATAGAAACTTACTGTTGGTGGGTAAATAAGAAAAGTCAAGGTGAATAGTAGGATGACATGATTACCACATATATTTTTAGGAAAGTAGAGAAAAAGAAAATAGTTTTAACTATCTCTTGACACCAGGAAATGCCTATAAAACAGCAGAAGTGGGGAGCTTCTTGTGCCAACAATAGTTTATGCCTGCAAGGGAGAAAGGAAGACCTAAGGAAAAAAACTTTGGATCGACTTCACAGGATTTAAGAATGTTCCAGGGACAGGCAGGTCACTGAAATGGCTTCTCAAACACTGCCAGAGTAGCGGAGAAGCCATGATTGTTTTACAGAGTCTAGTCAATTTTCCAAGCATCCAAGTGTTATGGAAGACATTACTAAATATATTGCAAGAGCTTGAATGCTAGCAGGGCGAGGTGGCGCACGCCTTTAATCCCAGCACTCGGGAGGCTGAGGTAGGAGGAGCGTTGTGAGTTCGAAGCCCGATTGGGCTACAATGGGAGCGCAAGGCCGACCTGAGCTACCTAGTGCGACCCTGCCTCGAAAAACTAGGGCCGGGAGTTTGGCTCAGTGGCATAAGCGCCTGTCTGGCAGGCGTGAAACTATGAGTTTGATCCCTGGTGCCGCAAAAAAAAAAAAAAAAAAAAGCTTGAATGCTATATAGAAATGGCTGGAAGTCAGGTGACCTGCAAACATCCTTCAGTTTAGAAATTGTTGCTCAATATAGCAGACAACTACCCACATATGACTATTTAATCATACATGAAATGAAATGAAGTTAAATACTTAAATACTCCATTAGCCTGATGTCGAGCATTCAATAGCCATGTGTGGCCAGTGACTGCCCAACTGAGCAATACAGATAGAAAACAATTTCAAATCGCACAAAGTCTCAATGGATAGTGCTGGTTTAGAACAGAGAATAGCAACTTCTGGGGCTGGACAACAAAGAATTATATGAAATAGAACAAAGTGAATCTTAGCTTTTGCTAGCATGGTCAGAAAAGATAAAGAACCAGATGCCTCTTGACCTGACAGATTTAAAATACTCAGAATTTAGATACACACCAATAAGGTAAAGGAATGACCATAAATCAATTCAATTTATATCTTTACCACACATACAGCAGAGGTTCAAAATAAAAACTAAGTTTAATTTTAGAAAATTAAGTATAAGTTTCCTGCATAACTAGCCTTATGGATCAAAATTTACACCACATTGCACATAAATCACACCCTCTGACATAAAAGAGACCACGACAATGTATAAAAATCACTGTGGCATCTTTTAAAAACAAAACTATTCTGATTATCACATATGTGAAACATGTACATCAACATTTATAAAAGGATAAACCACTACAGTTCCTGGTTTACTGTCATAGTTCATATGTGGCATTTAAAACAGGTGGTTTTTCTGATCATTATTCCCTAGATCTATTCTGTTATATAAAATAAAAGTGCTTATCTGGGAAGCAAAACTCCCATAATTAAAAATAACAAAGCCAACTTTGAGAATAAGAAGTCAAGAACAGCCCAGTGATTCCAAAGTCTTGCAAATCAGAAAACTCAGAATATGTTTGATGCACAATCCCTGAAAAAGATCTGTGAACTACTAATTGAAAACTATGTCATATCAGGTTCTTGCCCCTACCAGAACTGGTAACAGCTGTCCTATCAAATTCACATTAATCAGTCAACAGTTGTTCAAATCAAATTGCAGCCAAGGTTGTTGGAGTCACTGATGTAATAGCCAGTTGTCACAAGTTGGTAGGAACACATCAGCACCTGAGACTTGGGTGTGAAGATGGCAGAGGAAGGAAGAGGTCAGTTGAAACTCCTGCAACCCACTTATTTGGAATCACTTAACTAACCTAATATTCCTTTTGTCTGGAACTCTCTGAATGGTGGGCAAATTAACTGCCCTAGAATTGATGAAGAAAGAAAAGGTAAGTGAACAGAGAAGTCTCAAGAGTATTATTGCTAATGTGAAGCCTCCATTTGGAGAATGAAAACAAACTTAAAAATTATAAACCTGTGACATCACTGGATGGCTGAAATGAGTGATTTACAACTAGGGTGGGAATATGGATGAAACAGAGTTGTTAAATTAGCTAGTGGTACACTTACTACAGATGCTACTGTGAAATGAATTACGGAGAAGTTGAAGTACTACATTCTCCACTGACTTCTGGGATAGTCACCAATGTTAACTGTCAGTCAAGTCCCTGTGCAATGAAAAAAATGATATGAGAAAACACAACTGCAAAAAGGTAAAACGACTTCATTCCAATGAGTCATTTTCTTTCTCCCTCATACCCAAGTCACAGCTCTTAGGTTGTGAGTTTAGCTTTGCTGGGTTCATTGTAATATGTAAAGAAAAACTTAATTAACACAGGTTAAGAAATGTTTCTTTCACCACTAGTGATTTTATTTTTTTTCCAAATTCATTTTATTTCAAAGATAAAAAGGAAAAAAAAAAAGAAAAAATAGAAGAAAATAAAACTACAACAAAATTTCAAAACATGTTAATTGGGGCAACAATGGTACATACAATGCACATTATCATCCCCAAATCATTCACCCAGAGCACAAGACATCTGCATTCCAAGCAATACCAGCACAAATCTTTCTCTTCAGTGAACTCAAAGAAATCAGTAGCATAACTGTCTTAACTATTTTTTATACACGTATAAATATACATATACATGTTTTTTCAGCTTCTCATACAAATGAAACAATATGATGCTTACACACATGTGTCTTACTTATTTCACAGAGTATGTTCTTAAGTTGCAGCCATTTACCTATAAGTCTCCATTTTTATACTTCTTTATGGCTGAGTAGTACTCCATTGTATAAAAATATCACATCTTTTTTATCAATTCCTCAGTCAGGTATTTAGGCTATTTCCAAGATCTGGCTATTACAAACTGTGATGCTATAAGCATGGGTGCACATATATCACTGAGGTCTGATGATTTGAATTCTTTTGGGAAGATACCCAGAAGGGGAATAGCTGGGTTGAATGGGCCCTCTAGTCCTAGATTTTTGAGGAATCTTCACACTGATTTCCACAGTGGTTGCACCAGTCTGCATTCTCACCAACAGCCGCTCCAGCATTTCTTATTGCTTGACTTCTTCATAGTAGCCATTCTTTCTAGGGTGAGGTGGGATCTCAGTGTTGTTTTAAGTTGTATCTCTTGAATGACCAGTAATGTTGAACATTTTTCACATGTTTATTTGCTGTTCTTATTTCTTCATCTGAGAAGTGTATATTCATCTCAAATGCCCATTTTTGGATTGGGTCTTTAAATCTGAGAGGACTGATTTTTTTAAGTTCTTTATATGTTCTCAATGGTAATCCTTTGTCTGAGGTACAGCTGGCAAACATTTTCTCCCACGTTATAGGTTATTTCTTCACTCTGTGAGTGGTTTCTCTTACTGGGCAAAACCTTTTCAGTAGGATAAGATTCCAGGTGTCGATTCCTTGTGATACTTTCTGTGCAATCAGGATTTTGTTCCTAAAGTCTTTGCCTACATCATTGACTTCCAGAGTTTTACCTGCTATTTCTTCCAGCAGATTTAATGTTTCAGTTTTAATATTAGGATCAATGCTTCTACTCTTTTGTTTTGATTAGTTTTATACTATTTTGCTTTGCTTGAATTTACTGTATCTGAAGTTATGAACAACTATTTCAAAGAAAACAACAGTCATTATGGTAGCCACTGTTGATTTCCTGGTGTCTTGTTTTGGAGTCCTATGTTGCTTGCATTGTTCTGTTCTGATCTGCTTTGTTCTGATTTGTTTTGTTTTATTGTCTTTAAAATAAAATTTAAGAAAAGATCTTTGATTCATTCCAATTTTAGTTTAGTACATGGTGAAAGATAAGAGTCCAGTTTTAATCTTCAGCATGTGCAGAGCCTGTTTTTCCAGCACCATTTACTAAAGAGGCTATCTTTCTTCTAGTTAATGTGTTTGGTACCTTTGTCAAACACAAGGTGGCTTAGTGTGTCTGGAGTTGTTTCTGCATTTTCTAACCTGTTCCATTGATCTTTTCTGCCAATACCACACTGTTTTTTTATCACAGTAGCTTTACAGTATAATTTCAAGTCAGGAATTGTGATGCATCCTGT
This sequence comes from Dasyprocta punctata, assembly GCA_004363535.1. Lineage (NCBI taxonomy): Eukaryota > Metazoa > Chordata > Mammalia > Rodentia > Dasyproctidae > Dasyprocta > Dasyprocta punctata. The sequence continues at coordinate 78,933 of RJWM01002517.1, read as the reverse complement.
CTTGTCCTTGTTGCCCAGGATGGCCTTTGCTATTCTAGGTCTTTTCTGATTCAAAAGAATTTTAGGATTATTTCCTCTAATTCTGTGAGATATGCCTTTGGAATTTTGATTGGATTGCAGTGAATCTGCGTAATTGTTTTGACCATTTTTCGCTATATTGGTTCTTTCTACCCAAGAGCATGGGATATCTCTTCATTTGCTAATATCTTCTCTAATCTCCTTTTTTACAATACCATAGTTTTCAGTGTAAAGGTCTTTTAATCCTTTGTTAGATTGATTTCTAGGTGTTTCATTTTTTTTGGATGCAATTGCAAAAGGTGTGGTTTCCCTGACTTCTCTCAGTGAGTTTCTTATTCATGTACAAGAAGGCTATTGATTTTTGAGTGTTGACTTTATAATCAGCTATGTTACTGAACTTGCTTATTAAATCTAGAAGTCTTTCGGTGGAGTATTTGGGATCTACTAAGTAGAGCATCATGTCATCTGCAAATAACTACAGTTCAACTTCTTTCTTTCCTATCTTTATTACTTTTATTTCTTTGTCTTGTCTAATTGCTCCTGCTAAAGTTCCCAGGACTATGCTAAATAAGAGTGGAGACAGTGGATATCCTTGTCTTATTTCTGATTTTGGAGTGAAAGCTTTCAGTTTTTGTACATTTAGTATGATGTTGCTGTTGGTTTGTCGTACATGGCTTTCATCAGATTGAGATAAAGACAATCTATTCCAATTTTCTGTAGGGTTTTTTTTTCTTTTGTCATGAACAGGTGCTGCACTTTGTCAAAAGCTTTTTCTTCAACTATTGAGATGATCATATTATTTTTGTCCTTGGCTCTGTTAATATGGTGTATTACATTTATGGATTTATGTATGTTGAACCATTCCTGCATCCCTGGGATAAATCGCATTTGACTGTTGTGGACAATGTTCTTGAAGATTTGCTGCAGTCTGTTTGCCAGTGTCTTATTGAGAATTTTTGCATCAATGTTCATTAGGGAAATTGGCCTGTAAGTCTCATTCTTAGTTGAGTCCTTCTCTGGTTTTGATATCAGGGTAATGCTTGCTTCCAGGAGTGAATTTGGAAGTACTGCTTCCTGTTCAATTTCATTAAAGTGTTTGCAAAGTAGTGGTGTTAGGTCTTCACTAAATTTCTTGTAGAATTCATCAGTGAAGCCATCAGGGCCTGAGCTTTTATTTGTTGATAGGTTTTTAATTACATCTTCAATTTCATTTATTGATATTGTGTTTTTTAGGATTTCTATATCTTCTCACTTCAGCTTTGGTAATTCATGTGTATCTAGGAATCTGTCCATTTCTTCTATATTTTCCATTTTATTAGAATACAAGTTATCAAAGCAGGTATAGATGATCTTCTGGATTTCTGCAGGGAATACTGTGATTTCACCCTTTTTACTCACAATTGCATGGATTTGAGTCTTTTCTTTCCCCTATTTTTGATAAGGTTGGTTAAGGGTTTGTCAATTTTATTTAATCTTTCAAAGAACCAACTTTTTGATTCATTGATTCTTTGCATTGTTTTTTTGGTCTCCAGTGTGCAAATTTCTGCCCTGATGTTTATAATTTCCTCCCTTATATGAGGTTTTGGTTTAGCCTGCTCTTTTTTTTCTAGAAGTTCAAGCCTCAACATTAACTAGTTTATATGCACTTGCTCTGTTTTCCTGATATGGGTATTTACTGCTATAAATTTCTCTCTTAAGATTGCTTTCATTTTGTCCCACAGGTTCCGATATGTTGTATTGTCATTATCATTCAACTGTAAAAATAGTCTACTTTCTTCCTAATATCATGTGTGACCCATTGGTTGTTCAGTAGGGTGCTATTTAATTTCCATGTGTTTATGAAGTTCTTGTGGTTTCTGTTGGCATTGATTTCCAGTTTCATTGCACTGTGGTTTGATAGTATGCATGGGATAATTTCAATTCCTTTGTGTTTACTTAAGCATGTTCTATGAGCCAGCATATAGTCTATTTTGGAGAATGTCCTGTGTGCAGCTGAGGAGAATGTGTATTCTGATGTTGTAGGGTAGAACACTCTATAGACATCTAGTATGTGCATTTGTTCAAAAGTTTGATTTAGTTCTACTATTGCATTATTGATTTTTTGTCAAGTTGATCTGTCTTTTTGTGACTGTAGGGTATTGAGGTCTCCCAGTAAAATTGTATTAGGGCTTATTTGACTTTTCATGTCCATTAGTAATTGTTTTATATAGTTGAATGCACTGATATTTGTTGCATATATATTTATGATTGTTATCTTTTCCTCTTGGATTGTTCCCTTTATGAGGATGTAGTGACCTTCTTAAACTCACTTAATCAGTTTTGGCTTGAAATTCACTTTGTCTGCAAATATAATAGATATCCCTGCTTTTTTCTGGGTTCTTGTTGCATGGAGCATTGTTTTCTATCCTTTGACTTTCAGTCTGTAAGTTTCTTTTAGAATTAAATGTTTCTTGTAGGCAGCATATTGTTGGATCTTGTTTCTTGATCCATTCTGCCAGTCTGTGTCTTTTGACTGGTGAATTGAGACCATTAACATTGATGGTTATAACTGAAATGTATTGACTTATCCTTGTCATGCTATTTTTCTGTTGTTGGTTTTCCTCTTTTTTCCCCCTTCTTTTGTTTGCCTTCCCTAATGTACTCCTTCTGTTGGGGTTCATGGAGCTGTAGTCCTTGTTACCTCTTTCTAGAATGTCCTTCAGAACATTTCGGAGTGATGGTTTGATGGTCATAAATTTCCTCAGATGTTATTTCTCATGAAAGCATCTTATTTCTCCATCTATTTTGAACAATAGTTTTGCAGGATACATCAATCTGGGTCGAAAGTTGTTTCATAACTTGGAGTATTTCACTCCAAGCTCTCCTTGACTTGAGAGTTTGTGTTGACAAGTTAGCTCTGATTCTGATGGGCTTTCCTTTATGGATGATTTGTTTCTTTTCTCTAACAGCTTTTAGGATTCTATTCTTGTGTTGAATTTCTGGAACCTTGATTATGATATGCCTGGTTGTAGGTTTTTTTGGTCATTGCTAACTGGAAATCTATATGCCTCATTTATTTGTATATCAAATTCTTTTTCTCTACCAGGAAAGTTTCCTGTCATGATGTCTGTGAATATGTTTTTAATATCATTTGTGGTAACTCCTGCTTGTTCACTGACTTTAATTAATCTTAAATTATTCTTCTTTGTCTCATCTAGTAGCTGCTAGATTGATTTCTCATGATTCCTTGCTATTTTTGAGAAATCTTTTCTTTCCTGGTCACAAAGTACAAGCCTGTCTTCAATATCTGAGATCCTGTCCTCACATTGGTCTAATCTGCTTCAAATATTTTTGATGGAATTTTTATTCTCCAGAATATCTGCTTGAATCGCTTTATGGGTTCAATTTCTTTCCTGTGCTGAGCTTCCATAATTTGCTTAAGCTCATCTACTTTTTTGTCTGTGTTCCCTCTCGCTTCACTAAGCATGATGTGCATTTTGGTAATCTCTGTAGTTATCTGAGAGATTATTTCTGATTTCATTTTTTCCAGAGCCTCACTCAATTGCTTTGTTGTTTCCATTTCAGAGAGACCTGGTGGGGGCCTTTCAGTTTGTCCCACCTCATTGTCCCCTGGATTTGCCTTTGGTGAACTGGATGCCTGAGGTTGCATTTTGCTTAAGTGTTTCTCATTTTATTTTCTCTTTTTTTTTTCATAATTCCTGGGGTGATGCTTGTAAATTGCCTATGGTGGGTTGCTTTATTGGTAGTATTTAGGACCCTTCAGTGATGATTACTTCTCTGAGGTATCTTCCAGGTGCAGCAGTTTTGAGTCTGTTGGAAGATCTTACCTCCTCAGTTTGTTGGTGATGAGAAATTGATGCTTTTTTGGCCTAGTCCCTGGTTCTTTGGCACTATGCCACTCTATTTTTTGTGACTCTTAGTTAATCTCAGTCATAGATTATTAGGACCAAAAGCTATTTAGAACAGTTATGGCAGTTTTGGCTGTAGCAGTACTAATAGCATCAAAAACAGCCTAGAAAACAACAAACTGTGCTAACCCTTAACTTGCAATTTTTAACCATATGAACTAGATTTGCAATTATATATCAAAATGTAAAACAAACCAGACAAATATATGCAATATATAAGTCTGTAATGTTTCAATTTTGCCCTTGGGGTTAAAATTTAAAATGAATTAAGGAGAAAATAAATAAGTGGAAGAAGAGAAAGAGATTAGAAGTAAGGTTGGGGGACAAAAGGTGATCATGCTTACTTGGGGAAACTGGTGCAGAAGACTGAAGAAAAAGAGATTTGGAAGAGATAAAAATAAGAACAGAGCAGAACCACACCCATAAAGAGGTTAGAAACCACTTTCACACTCATGTTTAAACAATGAAGGAGAAAGAGAAAAGAAAAAACAAAAACAAAAACAAAAAGAAAAGCAAATAGTCCACTTCCAGGATTCTCTCTGGGTTCACTAGTAGACAACCTGTAGAGATAGAGGCCTGAATCATGCCAATCTGTCCCAGCAAGTCAGCAGTTGCTTTATGGTGGAGTAGTGGATAACCTCAGCAGGTCTGCCGAGACTAGACTCATTGGGCTTGCCACAGTCCAGGCAATTTCTATGGATCTGCACCCAGCTAGGAGCACCTAGAGGAAGACAGAAACAGTTCTGGTTTTTGGGCTTATCTGGCCCATCTCCAAAATGGCTCCTGGCTAATCACTCTCTCCCCACTAGAGGACTAAGTCCTCTCCACTCACTACCAGTCAGTGCAGTCCTCTACATCTGCTGCTTCCCTCCACTGCCACATCTCTCTGCAGAGATCTCCGGGGTCACAAGCCATGACTGCCTATTCCCAAGATCAAACAGCTCCTCTCGTGCAGTGAGTTCCACCTCAGGGAGAAGGCACCATCGGCTGCCACCTTCTTATTCCTTGAAGCTTTTCTTTTTACTCTCTCAGTGGGCTTCAACCTGCACTTCAGATTCTTCCTGGGTCCAGGTGACACTTCCTTCCTCCTCGTCTTCCTCACAATGCTATATTCTCGCATCTGGATGGTGACTGTCAGAGAGGTTGTTTTCCCTGCTGCTTACTGCTCTGCCATCTTCCTGAAGCCCCATTAGCTCCTTAGGAATGGGCCATCCTCTCCCACTCACCACCACTAGTGGTTTCAGTTTCAGTACATATTTAGATTTCAGTACAGATAAACTTCAAGTTTACCTCAAAAGGCAACAAACTCCAAGAACCGGCTTTGATAAGTTTTGTGTAAGGACCTCTTTCAAAGATGCTCAGTCCCCATATACAAGGACTGAGATGGTACCTGAGAATGGCTGCTAAGATTATGGTATCAAATAACTGTTTTTGAAGAAGTAAAACCTCAGGGAAATTTTTAAAAAGTTATTTTGCATTTTAAAAATTGAGGAAGAAGAATATACAATTTTTAAGTCATGGAAACAGGCCATTAATAGATACAGTCAAGGAACTGGTTATGTTAAAGAAAATGAAACACAAAAGAAAATGGCAAAAAAACCTACTCAACAAGTATCTCATACAAACTACATAGAGGTTATTACTGTGACACATGTGACACTCCTTAGTTGAAAGGTAAAGACTTAGATACCAAGAAAGGTAAAGTAAAAGGACCAAGAATCATAGCAATCTTGGACCTGAACCTATACCATTATCTCTAAAGCTAAGCTATAAATTTGAAAGAGGAGTTTGGGTCTCAGATTATTTTCAGTAGCAACTGAGAGTAACTTTCTCAATAAGCATTAACTGAGTGCCTGTTATGTGCTGACTACCTCTGTGGGGAAATGGCAAATGGTCAATTTTGAAAACATGCCAGATGTAAACAGTCTGATAATTCTGACAACTCTTCAGTTTTACCTACTAAAGACGCAGTTTTACAGAAATCAAAAAGCTTTCTTCTTTACTCTACCATCAGAGGCTTTAACAGACCCTTTGATATACTGTCCTCCCTTATAGCATCAGAGAATGTGTCAAACCGGCTATCGAGGCTAAGAGTTCAAGTATGCCAGGTCACCTATTACCTGTAGCAACAGCACTATTCTATGGCTCACTGAGATAAAGCTAGATACAATTGAGATCCAGTCTGATGGACTTCTCTAATCTGTCACTTGTAATAAGTTGCCAGTGATATTTTAAATTGGAAATCAATTTCTTAGCAATATATGTATGTCCTGCTAAGCAAAACAGAATGCCAACAAAACAGCAGTAATGGGCAGACTTAAGATTTTTCAATATTATGCTTAAAGAGAATCCAAATGTCTAAAATAATTTTCATCAAGTCTGAATATGATTATTTAGTAAATTCTACTTTTGTCTAAGTACTAGTATTTAAAGATATTTCCTAAATAGCATGCAATAATAACACGAAACCTCAATATGATTTTTATAGTTGTCTTACTATTATTTCCATAACTACTTTTCTCTAAAAGAATTTTCTAAAAGAGCACCAGTGAATCCATTTGCCTTTTTTTCCTTTCTTCCTTCTCTCCCTCCACTTTACTCCTTCATTTACTTACCACCAGCACAAAACAGCACACAGTTAGAAAAAGCTATGCTATTTTTCAATAGGTTTTTGGGTGGTCTGAAAACTGTCAAGTAAAAAAACAAATTACATAATATTCATTTATATATGTTCAGTCCCTAAAATAATAATTGTGCTCTAGGTAAATTTTCTGTAGGTATCTTTCTTTTATGTACAGAGTTGTGATAGTAACATGTTTCACCTATTTTATCCCTGATAGTTTAAACAAATAATTTCTTACAGTACATCACTTTTCATTTTAAATATAGCTTTAAAAAACAGGTTAACAACTGCCTAGATTTAACAGTAGATTTTATGTTCTGCAATATTATATGTCATTCATTACCAATTTTATGGGCTTAGTAGAATAAAATAATCATTGATCTTTTTCATATGAACACTATTAAGAAAAACAGTGTAAACTTCCACTGATTAAAATATTATTTAAGATGCTTTATCAAAATTTATTTTAAACCAGTTTTTCTCATTAAGACTTGACAAATCTGGAAAGCACTTCATTTAATCTCCCTTATGAGGATGTTTTACATGCAAAGAAGAACCTGAGGGACTATGAGATTCGAGAAAGACTTGGGCTTGGGGCTGCTAGAATTCTGAGACCTGAGTACAGTTGCTTCTAGCTGATTGTCTATGCAAATTGCTCCTCAAATAAATCAAGGTAAAAAGAAAGAAGAAGTAATCATAATCTTGTTTGCAGTTTTTGTTTGCTGTATACCTTAATCGCAGCTGGAAGAAGGAACAATTACCAATTAAAATTTGTGTGATACTGTAGGAATCCTATGATTAAAATATCCCCTGACTATAATTCAACAGATCTGAAGGAGGTGACAGAAGATTGGAAAGGGTCTACTTCTCCCCAGAAACAACGTCACAACTACCCAAAGCAAGTACAGTGTTAGTGAGAATAAGCATAATCCAGTATATCCTAGGGAAGTAAGATATACTGCATTATTTAATTCACAAATAACTCATGAAGGAGGTAGAACTGTTATATCTATTATACAGATGATGAAACTGAGGAGTAGGTAGGCAAATAAATAATTTAAGACTGTCTGATTTCAAAATTCATGATCTTTAGCTCTATATCCTTCCTATTCAATGTGTAGGCTGTGGACAGGTATCATCAGTTTTACCCATGACTTAGAAGTACATACAAAAGCCGGGCATGGTGGCGCACGTCTTTAATTCCAGCAATGGGGAGGCTGAGGTAGGAGGAGCATTGTGAGTTCAAGGCCGACTTGGGCTACAACGCCAGCGCAAAGCCGGCCTGAGCTACATAGTGCGACCCTGCCTCAAAAAACTAGGGCTGGGAGTTTGGCTCGGTGGCTTAAGCGCCTGTCTGGCAGGCGTGAGGCTGTGAGTTCGATCCCCGGTGCCGCAAAACAAACAAAAAAAAAAGAAGTGCATATAAAAACATACAATTTGAACCGGGCATGGTGGCACATGCCTTTAATCCCAGCACTTAGGAGGCTGAGGTAGGAGGAGCATTGTGAGTTCAAGACTGGCTTGAGCTACAACGTGAGCAAGGCCGACCTGAACTACACAGTGCGACCCTGTCTCTAAAAAAGTAGGGCGGGAGTTTGCCTCAGTGGCTTAAGCGCCTGCCAGGCAGGTGCAAGGAGCCCCGGTACAGCAAAAAAAAAAAAAAAAAAAAAAAAAAAAAAAAAAAAAAAAAAAAAAAAAAAAAAAAAAAAAAAAAAAAAAAAAAAAAAAAAAAAAAAAAAAAAAAAAAAAAAAAAAGAAAGGAAAAAAGCATACAATTTGATGTAATTATACACTTACATTTGGGAGCGCTGCTCTATAGATGACCACAATATGAATAATAATAATAGCAGATATGACATTACATATTTACTTATAATTTAAAAGTATGTGCACATATAGTATTAAACTGTGGATGACACAAAGCTGGAAGGCAAATAAGAACAAAATTCTAGATGATAGAGTTCATTTAAATGTCACCCAAATGTGTTTGCATGAAGGTTATCAGATGACATGGAGACACTGTACTCTTGGAGGATTCAGAAGGGAATGGCTACAGATTCATATGCCTAGGAACTACTTAGTAGGCTGACATCATGGAAATTTGTTGAACTTGCCCAGGAAAGGCTGTTCAACCACATTAAAAAAAAAATCATCGTATAAGAAGTGACAGCAAATGTCCTTTCCGAGACCATAATGAAAAAAACACTTTATGAGCATTTCCAATTCATAAAAAGTAGAAATTCTGGCAAAGAAACTCTTTATTATGACTAGAATATATTTAAGGTTCTAGCCTCTTTATCCAAAGCTTTAAATAGCTCAAAGTATCATTTAATTAATTTTATCGAATGTAAAACTGGATATAGCTTATTCATCATAAATCTAAGTCAGTTTAAAAAAATAATAGAATAGCTAAAATTTATTTTTTCTAGTCCTCTAATTTTATCTACATGGAAGTTAATTTATTTAAGAGCATCTGTATGTCAAACTAGGAATACCGAATTTAATACCTGAATTACTTAAAATCTGTAGGTTTCTTACACTTTTTCCCTCAGTTAAATTATATATTATTCTTAGTTTATTCCACAATATTCCACAAATGCCTATGAACTGTCTGTTATTTGTGTCTCTGAGACTGTTTAGCATGATATGGAGCTATATTAGTTTCACAGTATGCAAATGGTTATTGACCAATGAATTGGAATAAAATGTGTTCTGGTGCGCTGGATCAAGACTCCTTGAAAGGAGGTGATAGGTCTATCTTCTGTGACTATAGTATTTCCTGTAGCAGAGTATTTATTGAACTAATAGATGAAAAAATGGTCATAGAGAAGTAGGAGATTACCATGCCCTTCAAAGGTACTATGAAATATGTTAATTCCAAGAACTAAATTACACACATTTTAAAGCTAAAAATATAAATATATTATTCCATATTTTGAAATATAAATTAACCAAACCATTATGTCCTAAACACCAATAAATTCAATGAAACAAATCTCACTTTTGTCAAGTTTTTCAGCTTATAACTTAGTTCCTACCGGTTCACAGTTCATCATGTACTAGAAAACAAGCTGTTATAGTCATTTCTATAATTATATATGTTCCCTGTATTTCCCAAAGTTAATTTACATTTATTAAGAGCCATAATTTATGAGAAGAAAGCTCACAACTATGAAACATATGTTAATGATTTCCGTAACAGAGCTCTGTAGGTCAGGCCCTTGAGTATTAGTGTTCCATAGAAAGGTAATTTTTAAAAAGCATGGACTTCATATTTGTACTATAACTGGTTGCTTTTTAGAGCATTTCACATTCAAAGATTTTTGTTTTTGCCATTATTTTTAAAATTAGAAATATAAATAATGTAGAAAAGATGCAAAACATAAAATAAATCTAGAGCTACTGTATCTATTTTCCACCTCACCTCTTTGAAAATGTATATTTTCAGAACCAGTTCAACATAATGGCTAAAAATCAACTAATGTGTGCATATCATGAAAGAAAACAGCTTCTTTTGAAAGAGGCCAATATACTAAATGTGGAATTATCTAACTAATTAACATATATACAATCAAACCCTGAAGTTGGCAAGAAGATTCAAAGTTATGATGAGAAGGGAGGTGTCCTAGAATTCCAGTACGATTCAAAAATTGAAGATACAGGAAATGTAGCCAAAGGAAAAGGATAGCATGAAGAATAATATATATAGCCAACATCCCCAGAAACATGCAGAATTGCATATTGAACTTAAACAAAGTTTGGGCTTTGCTTGCTTTAAAATTATTTCAGGAAACAAAATTCAACTTGCAATATTTTCCTTTTCTCATGTGATATTTTTCTTCAGATCATTCTTTCGAGTTTACTTGGCTCTATAAGCAACTCACAAGCATCAGTAAATAGTATGCAGTAATAGTATGTACACAGGTATATAGGGTCTTATGCTTTCTAAAGAATTCTGACAGTAATGTGGGCTCTCCAATTCAACATGCTCATTTCTCATGGGTTCTCAACAACTTTCAGGGAAGTTAGAAATCAATTACACTGAAACATACCAGACACTGTGATTTTTCTTCCTCATTCAGGGCTTACTAACAGTTACCAAATGGAATATAATCAGTTTGGAATATAGTTAATGTTATTTTGCCACATCTTATAAAGTTAATTTGGTCAAAATTCCCACCTGTTGCTGATATAGCTTGCTTTCCTTTTTCAGGAGTATATTAGCTTTTACACCTTGTTTTTGGCCAGAAATAAGTTTTGCGTTCATACCAATCTGAAGTCTAAAAACAACTGAAAAAAAATTTAGAGATAAAAGTTTCTCATTATGTTGTGATTTGGATTATTTTCATTTAGGTAAAACTCTATGTATTCATCCACTATACTATATCATCCGTGATCACTAAATGCTGTTGTGTGTGGGGAAATGGTGCTGTTTTGCTAGTATGCACAATAGACCGGATATGTTTTTATGTATATGGTGATGGCAGGGTGATGGGAATGGTTCCCTTAGGTCACTGCTAAAACTATTTAGAATAATAGCATTTGTCTATCAAGTTGAATGCACAGACAACTCCAATCAACCAACTTCAAATTCAAATTGGAGTCTTTAACCTCATCTAGGAGTTCTATAATAGATATATTATGGTAGGTTCAGTCATCCTTGCCTGTAAAATTACATTTTTCCTAAGAAACTGGTGTTTATATATATATATATATATATATATATATATATATATAAAAAGCTAAACCAATTCCTTGAAAAATACAGACCTTTTAACAGAAAATTACATATCAATTTGACATTTTAAATTTGCTAGCTGGGTCAACTTCTTTTAATGAAGTATAAATAAAGTTGACCATTCTGAAAAATATTCAAAAAGTAGGGTTTAAATGGTAATATTAAGTTTCTCAACACTCTAAAATAGCAGTCCTACTACATTATGAAACTTGATACAAGGCCAGGTATGGTGACACACACCTGTAATCCCAGCTACTTGGGAGGCTGAGGCAGAAAGATCACAAGCTCGAGAACCAGCCTGGTCAATAACTTACTGAAATCCTGTTTCCAAATAAATAAGCAAAAGGACTGGGAATGTAGCTCATGAGTAGGAGTAGCATACCCTAGGTTCAATCCCTAATACAGAAAAAAAAAAAAGTAACCAACTAACATAAAGCAAGCTAGAGCACTATGTCAATCAGGTTCCACAACGGCAGCTATTAATATAACTAGAAATTAACAAAAACCAGGAATTTTTACTAATCTCTTCTATCTTTACTGACTGTATAAGTGTTTAAAATAAATGATAATGTCTTTTAATAAGCAAATTTGAATGTAATTCAGATGCAGAGTGCCAAACATGGTTGATAACATTTTCGAGTTGACTTTTGAATGATTTCTAAGTAGTACAAAGGCACATGAATCAACACATTAACCTTTTCACTGCATAAAAATCTCTATGCTGTACTATAAAGTCTTAGACCAATCAGAGCATGGCTATAACATGGAGACTACAGAGCTGGGACATGCTGATCAGGAAATACAAAGCAGTGTTTGAAGCTATCCCATCTAAGTACTAATATCAGCTCAGCTCTAACACTATACTATAGGCAGCACATGCTGCAATTAAGTATTTTATTAAAGATATGTGCAATTTATAAAAATATGTGAAAATATTTCTTTAAATATAAAAGATACTTAACAATACACTAAATAACCATGAACTGATCATAAATGTATCAAAAACTCATTTCTATTTCAAATGTTTCTTCTTTAAAATAACAGAATTAGAGCATTATGGAAATGCCGAAGTTCCCATTATTCACCTCACCAGTCCTACTGTCTCTGAGTTGTCCCTCAAAACCACCTGAAACACACATTTAATGTATGTGTGGCCTTCTGGTCCATGTTGCTTACAGTATAAATCAATTTCAATCTCTCCTTCATTGCTCTGTGATTTAAAAATACACGCACACGCACATCTGTTATAATTCTACTCACATTCTGTGACTTGCACTTCCTCTATCCAACACTACATATTTCTGTGCAAAATATTATTTTTTACATCTTTTAACATCCATTTTACAATTTTACACATGCACACATACATACCCACTGCAGGTTATATTGTATAAGTTTTGCTAATAGAATGTAAGTATTTTTTGAGTCAATTCTTTTGAAACATATATGCAAGTCATATGCAAGTTTTTCTACAAAACTGTGTTCAATATTCTAAGCAATGGATGAACCACAGGGAGAAGCATGCACACCTACATTAATATATGCATTTCTCTCTCTGTCTCTCTCTCTCTGTCTGTCTCTCTCTGTCTCTCTCTGTTTCTGTTTTTACTTCTCTCTCTCTCTTTCTCTCTCTCTCTCCTCTAAGCTCAAAATAATTTTCTATTTCTCTGCTTCATTCCAAATAAGGATCTTAAAACCAGAGTACATATGTCAAAAGAATTTATAAAATGGTTAAGAGCTAATTAAATTGATTCTGAAAATCAAATTAGATTTTATGTAATTCTTTTTGTTGTATGATGAATAGTTCTATGTATTGAACACAGAGCCTTCACACTGAACTACATCTTCAGTCTTTTCTTATCTTTAAATTTTGAGACAATCTCACTAAATCACTAAGTTATTCAGGCTGGGTCCAACTTGCCCTCCTCATGTCTCAGCCTCTCAGTGTGCTAATATACAGGTGTGTGCCACCATGTTCAGCTTCTTTTTTACATAAAAAGGTAAGTAGGATTATTTGAGGGGGGGGCAGTTTCCTCAAAGCATCAATTGTATGCATATATAAATTGAATGTGTATAGAATAGAAAGTGTTGAGTATCTCTGTTCTATACATCCCTCCTTCCCATGTTCATAAGAAAGCACAGAACATTGCTTTGCAATTTAGTAAGTGTCAAAAGTCTTAGAAACATTAACACAATAGGCAGACATAGATGTTCTAAAGAGCACAGAATGTTCCAGTAAAACAGATGTATTGCTGCATAATTTCCTTGAAGTAATTGTTTTAGAAATATCCCCAATCTATTCCAGTTTCTACTTCTTAAAAAATCATGGATAGTGTATGGAAATCAAAATAACAAAGTTTCTTAAACTTATTATAAAATAAAATAATTTAAAATATTATGTTTTTAAAGTTTGTTCCTTAAAATTTCAATAAACTCCTTTAAGTAAATTTCATTTTAAAGTGTTCAGAAAGAGAAAATCAAGAACTACTAATTTTACTACTTTACCACTTGCCCAAATTTGGGATAAGGGTTATGCTTCGGGGGGAAAAGCAAAATGCAAATTATTTTACTTTTGACTCAAATTTTGCCTTGATTGTGAGCTTCAGAGAGACCCATTTGCCACTGGCACACTTCTTCAGGATAAGGTAATTAACCGGCTTGAGCTAAAGAAATTTGAGTCAAACTGTTCACAGCTCTCAACCATATTGTGTGGTGGAAACCTACTTAATTGCTTGAAAGTCATGTTCTACCTAGAGATGGAATCCTGAAAGTCAACATACAGCAAAGCAAAGCTTCTCAATTGTTTGCTGAAGAACCAGCACTGTCCCCATCAGTCACAGAACAACAGTTTTATATCATACAACAAAATTAATTATGAGGGAAAATGAAAATAAAACCACAATATATAGTTATAATTCCGTATTAGTTTCCACAGATGGGAAATTTTTTCCTAAGTTGCTATAAAAACTTCTAAATGTTCACTTTCAATTTCTGTCCTTCCTTCACCACAGAAAAACATTCTTGGACCCATACAGGTCTGTGAACCACACTTTGAAAAGCAGAGGCATGAAGCAAATATACTTCCTGGCAAACATTCTCATTCCTTTGACCAAGGGTAATGAGGAATAGCACTAACACTGCTCTTTACATTTCTTTTGGCAGGAAGGTGTGGAAAAGAAAACTTTCCTCAAATGATAGTCCATGAAGGTCAGTCTTTCAGCTGTTTTTAGCTGTGAGAAAGCATTTTCTTACCAATTTTAGCAACAGGGTGGAACACAGTGACCATCACCATTTAAAGGACAAACAAATCAACTTGGGGAGATTACAAAAAAACAACCATTAATATCTCAATACCAGAGCGCTGATTCCATAGACTTCCAAATGCCTACTATTTCTGTCACACTTTTATCCTTCAACAGGTTTAGGCACTCGCATGAGGTCAATATTCTAATTTCCCAGATGAGGAAAGGCAGATTCAGGAACTGACCTTTAGCTATTATAAAGTATTAAACATAGAACTCAAATCTCAAATCCTTTGGATTCCAATTTTAGGATCATTTTGTTTGTTTTATTTTGTTTTCCTTATTTATGTTTTCTGGTGCAGAGGGAACTTAAATTAAAAAAAAAACTATACTAGAATAAGAATGTATTTTTTTTACTTGCCATCAATTGCAGTTATCTTTCTTCTGATAATGATAGTCCACATAAAACAAATGTTTATGTGGTAACTATATCATAATTGTACAAACACTGCCAGAATCTTGTCTAGGAAATAGTTTACTTTCTTGGGATTAAATTTCTGAAGTATTAAAGGTTGTTTAGTTAATATCTTTCACAGTATACCAACAATCTGAGAACTGATTACTGAAACTACAAGTATCTATAGAACAGAGGCCACTTAGCTATGATGCAAACATGATTGCCCTTCATTTGGATCACAGAGCCTGAAATCTATCCAGGATTCAGTAGTTTATTATTTATGACTTCTGATGCAAAAATTTTCTCTCTCAGAGTTCAGTTTCCTTACCTGTATAATTCAGATAATAGCTATAACATGCATGGCTCTTGTGAAATTAGATTTAAATGTAATGGATGTAAAAGTGCTGTCCTCACAGCCCTGGTCATCTAACTGATCAATAATTTTTTTTAATAAAAGTACAATATATTGTGTACTGGCTTCTTACTAAGTTTATAGAAGGTACAGGGCTCCTAAATTGGCTCTGAACACAGGACTATCTTACAGTGTAAATGACTATGAGGTAAAGTCACCCCAGACTTGTTTACCATCATTTACCATCACTAGATTTAGTTTGGTAAAAAGTTGGATTACTATACCAGTCATCAGAAACTGAAGAAATGATTTCAGCACATACGTGTAGGAAGATCAGATGATCCTAAAATCCTTTTCTAGTTAGGCTTGCTATAATAACATAAAAAACTGGGTGGGTTAAACAAAAATTTGTTGTCTCTTAGTTCTGAAGGCAAGAAGTCCAAAATCAAGGTGTCAGCAGGGCTGGTTCCTTCTGAGGACTGGTGGAAGGACTTGTTCAAGACTGTTGCCTTGGTCTGTACATGGTATTTTCCCTGTGTCTCCAAATGTCCTCCTTCTACAGGTATCTCTGTGTCCCTATTTTCCCTTTTTATAAGCCCCACTGGTCATAATGGATCAAGGCCTATCTTAATGACCCTTTCTTAATTAATTACATCCTAAGTGACACTATTGTCAAATAAGGTCACATTCTAATTCATTGGGAGTTATGACTTCAAATGAAGTTTTGAGGGCCACAATTTAATTCATAATACTATGATTTAATGTTAGCACTCTCATGAGGACTAGAAGTCACAAATCCCCCAGCTTTTCCACTGTTAACTGTGAAACTAAAAGTTAGTCAAACATTTAAAGTTTATCCATAAAATAAGTGAGTTGGAACCAAAAAAGTCAACCTGAAGACTTTCTATCAGTCATAAAATCTCTCCATCTAAGTGTGTAGTGACCTCCAAAAGAGCTATCGGATCACAGAGAGCCATGAGCCTACATGTTTGCTTATCTAGTTACTTTATTTCCCCAGAATTAGTCAGTAATAGAGTCAAAATAAGAAATGTCAAATACATGCTTTGTGAATTTTATCTCACTATGATTGGTTTGTTCACATAAGTTATTGCATGTGTATGCATGTACATATTATGTTTTGATTTCTTTATCTTTAAAATGACAGATACAAAAAGCAACTTACTATATTGGTCTCCACTTAAAAGACGAGAACTCAGCAGCCAGAGAAAAGCAGTAAGAAAACACTTTCTGTATTTCTTTAATTACTGAGTCACAGAAAAATGTGTTAACTAATCAAACACTAAACAACTACTAAAAATGAAAAGTATTCATTTACTGCACAATTTTTTACTTTATTTTCCATGTCTGACTACTCTATATTCAAGTCATTTTGTTCTTCAGGGTCATTATAATATTTTGGCTCCACATTTACAGGTTTTTGATAGAAATCTGTAAGACCAGTAAATGTGATTAGATATTTGTCTCAGTATGAGACATATAATGAAAGAAGACTTCATAAGCAGATGCTTCTGCAGAGGTTTCTGCTGTAAAAATATGACACAGCTAATGCACAAAACTAAGTAGCAATCTGCTACATCTGTCTTCAGAGGACAAGGAACTTCGCAATCAATACGATACTTACTACAGCACGTTTCACCTGAAAAGTTTCCACCCCTATCAGTTGTGACTAAGACAAACTTGGCTTTTTTCCCCATAAATTCATACTTGCTACCTACATATCTTAGTGACAACAGCAGTTAGAGAAGTTTGGAAAGAGCAGTTATTAATGTGCAAACTAAATTTAATTAGTATCTCTTTGAACTAAACAAATGGAAATAGTTAACTACTCTTTTCTTAATCCCAGTCACTGGCTGAGGGACAATAGGCTACCAGGTAACAAAATACAGAAACACAGAGGAGAGCAATAGTTTCAAGGATAAATTTTTTAAAAGCAAGGAGGCAAGTATGCTAGTAAATATGGCAATAGCGGTAGTGTACCTTTTATTTGAAATTCATGGGCTCAAAAATGCTTTGATTTGGGATATTTTCAGAGTTTGGAATATTCACACGTTTTATATATACCTAAAAATGAGACAATATTTGCATTGTTCCTGCATTTTAACTATGACCTCTTACATTAGGTATATGTAAGATTTTCACTTGTGATGTCATGTCAGTGCTCAAAAGCTTTCAGATTTTGGATTTTTCAGTTAGGGACCCTTAACCTACATTTATATTTTAAAGGTAAAGGAAATGAAGCTACTAAAGGGCATACATCTGAGGATAACAAAAATCTGACTTAGAAAAAAATTTTTTTTATTTTGAACCTTTCATTTTTGCCTACAAGTAATCATTTAAACTTCAGTAAAATAATTCTATATGTGGAGTTCATTTAGTCTGTGCTTTAAACATTCGAAAGTACTTCACTTTATCACTATGAAGCCCTTTTGGGCCCACATGAAATAAATGATAAATATTACAGAGGAATGGTTGTAGAGAACATTCTATAACAAAACCTCTGGGGTATTTGTCCTCTTATATATTTAGAGCAAACACAAAAACCAACATAAAATTATAAATGTGAATTAGCTAGCTTAATCCTAAGCTTGCTTACGTTTCCTAATATTTACACAAATTAGCAATTTTGTTAGACATAATTTAATGTAAGAAACAGTGAGTGCTTCAAATTTTTACCACCAATTGTTTCTTATGATACAAAGATTATGATCATATCTCTTCTATTAACAATGGCATGTATTTTTTCTTGTATCTAGCAATTCATCTGTATTCATATCTATATGAACAAATTTAAGAAATGTGTGGAGTTTTGTGATTATTTTTAAATTTTTAATTAAAAAAATTGGGGCCGGGGATATAGCTCAGTGACATAAGCATATGCCTGGCAAGTGAAAGGTCCTGAGTTCAATTCCCAGTACAAATAAATAAATAAATAAATATTAGAACATGTTTGCAGCACATAATGATAATATTCACCGAGAAGAGAAGAAATATGTGTTGAGTTTGCTATGTTGTAAATTCTGTATTATACGGTTACCTACACCAACAGATATGGAACTGATCTCTGAGGCCAAACTAAATCTTAACTTTTACCATACAGCTTTCTTTGGGAACTTCTCAGCAATCTCTCTTTCCCTTGAATTCAGGAAGCAACACCTTTCAAAGAATTTCACTTGAACATTTAAGTATATTTCTTTAGAGAATGATTTAGCTAACCTACCCCCCTTTTTTTTTTTTTTTTTACTAACTGGAGAAAACAGCATAAACCGAGTTTCTTCCTGCTAAGGCTTACTATCTAACCTTGGGTTTTAACATCTAGGTGTTTTACCCAGTTGCTTAGAGAAGAGTGTTTAAGGGATGACTAAATCAACTCCACAGAGACAATGATTTCCACTCTTTTTCCACTCCTTTCTCTCTTCTTGTTCTTATTACTATTATTATTATTGTTGTAATTCTTCTGTTTACTATGGCCAGGGCCTGATAAATGCCCACTAAGCAAATCTGTGAGATATCAGTTACATTTTCTTCTTCATACTCTTTTTTATACTTGCTAAAGATATGCTTATAACAGGTATTTCCTATGGAATTATATTAATAGGCATATTTTCAATACTGAAATTTATTCAGCAGAACTGTAATATTTGTAGAATGGAGAAATCATCAAATAAACATGAGTGCAATATTCATGCATGCATTTTTCTCAGCAATACTTTTAAGAACATGACATATATAGAAACTCTAAAAATTCATAGAAGGATCTTAGCTTTTAACCAGTTAGAATTCAAGTTGTAATGCTGGGTACCTGCCATATAGGAAGCACTCAGTAAACTGCAGCTGTAAACTAAATCCTGAGCAATATTACTCCAATGTGAGGTTCATATTATATATGGAAGCTAAAATACAACTACAGAATGATCATAATTGAGGCACATTTGCACCTATAGCTACCTCAAATTTCCCATATTCTGTTTCAAACTCCTACGACATAAACACCACACAGTAACTTCTACAACTGTAGAAATTACTGAAACTAACAAATGCATGTCACATAGTAGGTCCTTAATAAATATTTATTGAATTAATGAGAAAATAGTCTTCTAAACATTATTTAGGTTTTTAATCTTTCTCCTGGCTTTCCATTCCTCCACCTACATGTCTTCAACATCTCAGGCCCTGCACAAAAACTTCTGATTCAAAACCTGCATTTTAACATGATTTCTTTGTGATTTATAAGAAACACTGCTATAAATAACATAAACTCTATTTTTCTTCTCGCCAACTGATAAAACTTCTAAAATTGCAGGGCAGAATTGAAACTAATACTATACTCAAAATTCCAGCAGGTAGTACTTTTGAGAAGAAAGCAACAACCAGAATGGAGTCAGGCACTAAGTTTTGATTTTTCTCTACCTGTTTCCCTCTCCCTCTCCTTTTCTCCTTCCCAGTGTCTTTCCATTTCTTCATTTTCTAACTCCTCTCATCTTGCTGCCATTACTTCCTTTCCCTGAGTCCACAAAGAAATCATATCATACAGAGGAGCAGCAGAGCCAACCTTTCCATACCATTATTTTAATGCTAAGTAATATTAGCTAGAGCTAAAGTAAAGCCAGTCTTTCCCTTTATTCACCTTCCCTTCTCCCCTTTTCCTTCTGTAAGACTTCACTAGTCTTCATATTTTAATGATTAGTCCTCATTCCAAACAACATTCCAAAGTCTTGCCCAAGCCCATTCTCAGCATCCACCTCTAGCATTTAAAAACTTACCTATACTTCTTGATAGCAGGCTAAAAGTGATATTAAGCTATTTGAACTTTATAGCACAGGACACTGAAATTCTGTCTATGGTTACAGACATATTCAGGTTTTTCTAATTCTACATAGTTCTTTGCATTCTGTCACTGGAAATTCTTCTGTGGGGTACTCAACACTGCCTCCATATCGTAGGGACTGGAAGACCAAGGTTTGGCTTCCCCTAGTAGCAGGGTGTAGACTTATTAGACTACACTGAAAAATGGCATTTCATGAGATCTGAATGAAAGCAACTGAACTTGCTTGGATATTCTGTGTTTCTGCAACTCCTTAACTCTAGCAAGCAGAAAATGAAAGCCAGCAGCAGTCTTTTCTGACTTCATTTGTCCAATGACCTCAAAGGTTTCATAAAAATCTCAATTCTTAGATTAAATCCTTTCCTGTTTAAAGCAAAATCATTTCTATTATTTTCACAAACCCTCACTAAGACAACCACACAGTCTTACACTCTTATCACCAAGCTGACATTCTATCCTGTACAACTTTCTCTATCAAAGTTCTCATATTTGCAAATATTCCCTTGTTTGCCAACTTCCTGCTTACAAGCTGAATTAATATCATGGCAAAGACTGTGACATATCCTTATTATTGTTATTCCTGGAACACAGCAAATGCTTAATAAATAGCAATTGATTCAATGGAAAAAACTCATACTATTTCTTGTCATTTATTTCCTATATATATATATTATCCAGCTCATTCAAGGCTTGTTACTGTTCAATAAATGGAGGCCCAAGATGGGTTTTCTGGGATCCAAAATTTTTGAAGAGTTGAAACTCAAGTGTCTTATGAGATTGAAGGGCAGGTTGAAGGGTACAATGTGAGTTTTTATAGCTTGTGCCTTGATATTCCCCCAGAACCTTATTTGGTCATAGGCAAGTCTTTTCAGAGGTGGCTGGATCTAGAGTTTATAAAGCTAGGATTAAGCATGTGATGCTAGAATCAAGGATGTGTAATTAGTTAGTCTACTGACTGGTTTGGCATATTTCTGGGTTTGGATAATGGGAAGGCCCTCCCTGGGTGTGAGTGCTTCCTACTGTAAGGGTGGGTAGCCTGAACAGAATATAAGGGACAGAAAGAGGGCTGCTGTGGTCCCTTGCTGCATGCACCTTTGCCGCCTTCTGCCTGCCATGAATTGTTTCTCTTCTGTGATGCACCTCTGTCATGCTACCTTGCCTTGGAGACAGCCAACTATGGACTAAACCCTCTAAACTATAAGCTATAATAAACATATCCTACTTTAACTTTGGGTGCTGAGTATTTTGCTTCAGCAAGGAGAAAAGCAATGAAGGCAGAATTCAAAGAGACCTTTCTTTTCTGTGAAAGCTCCTGGACTCCCATATATACCTCTCAAATAGACTCTGTTGTGACTTTCTAAAATTTAGCTTTCAGGAGACTAAAAGACCTTAATAATTTTGTTGAATATCTCTTTTATATTGTCTTGGTTACTTTTTTCCTCATTGTTGAGACAAAATATCTGACACCCAAAATTAGGGAAGGAAAGGTTTATTTCTTACATTTTTTAGAGCCATACTCAGCTGGCTGCAAGGCAGGGTGGCATGGCTGAGGGGCAATCATTTACAGCGACTGCAAACAGCAAGCATGAACAAAGCAAAAGAGAGAGTAGACACACGTTCTTCCCACCCTTATCCCGAAACCAGCTCCACTCCTTGGTGGGTACAGCATTCACACCAATCTCAGCACAAGACAACAAACCAATCACGAACACCAGACTTGGCTGCTTCCATGATTACATGAGGCTTGGGGCAGGGGCATCCGAACACAACTGTAACATTCTATGCCACAGTTTTAATTCTCTGTGTCCTTTCCCTACTAACTGTGCTTATTTTCATAGACCCTTGATTATTCTTCCTGATCCAGACTCAAACTTAATGGCTGATACTCTAGTAGGAAATAATCAGAGAAATTCATTTATGTTTTTATAGATTACATCCTGTGAGAACATGTTTTTAATATTTGCCTTCACCTTTTTGCCACACCCTACTCCAAATAGATGATTCTACCTTCATAGCCTGAGTGGAGAAATGCA
The DNA here is from genome assembly GCA_004363535.1 of Dasyprocta punctata. Taxonomy (NCBI): domain Eukaryota; kingdom Metazoa; phylum Chordata; class Mammalia; order Rodentia; family Dasyproctidae; genus Dasyprocta; species Dasyprocta punctata. The sequence continues at coordinate 56,719 of RJWM01002517.1, read as the reverse complement.
ACAGGCAGATAGTCTGTGATCTTCATGGGCTTTATTTCAAAAATATTAGATGGGTAAAAGTAGTTTGATGGCAGAGTGGCTCATCACTTCCTTGCAAAAAAGTAAGAGCTGAGTGATGGATCTAAGCAAGAAGGAGCACTGACAGTCTTTTAAGCCTGTGTATCCTCAGTATGACAAAGAAAAACCTGAGTGTACAAGGACCATGCTAACTATGCTGCTGAGCATTTTGTGAATGCTTATGTAAATAAATAACTTGATGACCCAAGAAGCTTTGCACTGAGAGCTGGACAGATGGCCTGTTAGAATCCAGAGCTTTAGCACATTATGAAGCAAAATTAGATTGGCTTTCCCTCCAGAGTAGTGAAATGAGTTTTCTTATACCCAAAATCAATCTATAGCAATATAATATTACATTTCATATACTCTAAACTTGTGGTTTGAGTTTCACATCTGCTATAAAATCAAGAACTCATGTTGTTGCTTAAAGAGGTGCTCTATGCTCTGTGGTAGCTTTATGTCACTGTGATAAAACACCTGAGAATAACAATTTAAAAGAGGAAGGATTTACTTGGCTCACTGTTTCAGAGGTTTCAATCCATGACTGGCTGGTTTCATTGCTTTGAGTCGCAGAACATCATGGTGGAATGGTGTGATACAGTCATCTTATGGTAGCCAGGAAGCACAGAAGAAAGGAAAGAACCAGAGAGGAATGTTGGGGGGACAAGATATACCTCTCAAAGACACACTTCCAGCGACCTATTTTGTCCAACTGGGCCCTATATCCTAATAGCCCATTCAGCTATGAATTCATCAATGAACTAATCCACTTATATGGTTTGCACCTTTATGATCCAATCACTTCTCTAAACCCCACCGTCAAGCATTACCGCATTGGTGATCAAACTATCAATGCATGACTCTCTCAGTGACACTTCATACTTAAACTACAGCATCCCCTAATTCCAAGTCCAAGGTCACATGATTATGGGCTTTCCAATGAACTTCTTAGTTGGAAGCAAGGAGAGGCTCAACCCTCAGTTGGCTATAGACTGACCACCACTTGAAGGAATAGCCAGGGAGAAAATAATAGGTGCAACAACAGACAACCTCAAGCATTTAGTGGAAGAAATAATAACACGACTCAAAATTCAGGTGAGAAGATGAATCTACTCACACCTTGGCAATCCATGAAGTGCCACACCAAAATTGAGAAGGGTTAACAAGCTACTTATGAACGTGAAACCTGTTACATAAGTCGTACTTGTTTTATGCCATTCCTTGTTTGAAATGGTGTAGTAATTTAACCATTTTCTCATGTCTATAAAGTTTACTGTTAGTTCCATTTTATGGATGGAGTTATTGATGTACATGAAAAATATGTGATCTACACAAGATTGTACTGGTTGTAAAAGGCAGTTGTGAGATTTTTAGTCAGTCTAGCTAGAGTCCAGCTTCATCACCATATAATGCTGCTTTTGTCTGCACGTGTATGTGAGCTCATGCACATATACACAGCTTTCAAGTTTTGAATGGTATAAAACCTGAAGGAAGAATTCATCAAGTCCACTCCTTTTAATTAAAGGTAAAAAGATTTCCTTAGTGTCACCAAGCTCAGCATATCACTCACCTCTGTCTCATGACAAATGACACTCATTGTCAATCAAATTAATCACTTTGCTTTTAATTTTTCCCAAAGGGCAAACAAAACATTTGAATCCAAAAAATTTTTTTTTAATTTTCCAAGATTGTCACCTAAGTGTTCTGAAGCTGACATAGGACCTAAGTAACAGGATGCCCAGGGGTCTCCAACACCAGGTAGAATACCATGATGGATTATCCCCCAGGTGTCTGAGAGCAAGGTCGTACCAGGCATCCACTTAACTGAGTAACAGAAAAGGAGTTCAGGAAAAAGGAACCCAGGGGACATCAGTGTCATCATATATGACAATAAGGGAACTTGATGTGGAGCATTTTTCTCTACTCTTATGGAAACACCTAGGATTAGAAACCTGCATTTTGTAAATGTGACCTTGATGCTGCTCTATTTTTCCCTATTTCAAAATAATGATCCTATTGAACAGTCCTCTTCTGTCAAGAAGCAAACCGATTGTTTTATTTTCCCTTGCATTGTAGCAAGTACATTATTTTACTATCTTACTGGCATGTCTAAAGTCCCTGTGATGAAGTACTATTAAAGAAAAGATCAAGAATGAGTTACTTGTGGACAGATTTTTTTAAATTCAGTATGGGGCCAGAACGTTGCAATAAGAAAGCAGGATTATTTAGATTACTGGGAATTCAGTAACCTCCCTTCTTAATCCTCTTTCCTTTGATTGGTTTGACATATCCTATCATTGATAAGCTCAGATCTGCATTATAACTGCTGAAAACTGAATGAGGTATTTAAAAAAAGGTCACTTGCTTGTTTCTAACCTTTCAACCCTATTTTAATTTCCATCCTAAGAGTACATTCATAGTTTACATAGAAAAGAATCATGGTGAATATAATGAATCAGCCAATTTACAAAGATATCTTAAAGTGAAAAAGAAGCAAGAAAATAATTTTGCACTGAGAAGCCTGTTGATAAAACCCAAAGAAAGAAAGTACTTTAAGAAAGCCTAAAGTCAACTAAGACTGGACAAGAAGGAAAAAAAATATTAAAACTTTTCCTACCAGAGCCCACAGTTGTTCGAACTTAAAGAGGAAAAATGTGCTGTATACATAAAATCTATTATCATTATCATTGTCCAGGTCCCCTTTATTAAATTAGAAAAGAAACAATAGATATGGTAATTAAAGCAGAATACATAAAGAAATAAGGGAAAACATTTAATTTTCTACATTTGTACTTGAATTTCAATATTCTCTCTAATAAGCGTGTTAAATTACAATTTTGCATATTTCAAAAAAATTACAGTTGTCACTCAAGGGGCAACATCAACTCATAATGAAGTCAGTAAGACCAAATCTTTTTACATTTTCATTTTAAGGAGCCTGGCTCTGGGGACATTATGTAACCAGGTGGACAATTAACTTCATCATAGCTTTCAGACAAACCATAGAATTAACAGTATAAGAAAACAGAGTCAGTGGCTGAAACACGCTTGCCCTTGGTTTTTCCAGCTCCTATCAGTAACACAGATTTGGCTATGGTACTTACCGCATTAAAATTAGGGAAGAGGTTGACTGCAGCGGCAGTGTCAAGAGGAAAGGGAAGAAATGGTTTAATATCCAGCGATGGTTGCAAAGGAGGGGCTGGTGGACGGACCAGGGCTGGGAGAGCAGGACTCTGGCATGTACCACCTGGAAAGACAACAGTAAAGGGAACAATTAGTGACATCAAGCATGGAAAAGAACAAAACAAAACAAAACAAAACACCACAATCTTTGTTGAGAAAAAAAGGCCAGCTTTGTGGGTCACTGGAAAAAAAAAAAAAAAAAAAAAACACTACATGGAAACTACTTCCTTAACTGAGAACTGACCAATCAACACATTTGCCATTAGGCAGCAGGAGCTATTGGAGCTGTTTCTTTTCCTTGGGATTATAACTATCTAGTTATGTAAGTACAGTCAAACTTCACAATTTGTATTTTTTTCCCCCGTCTAAAGTTCTGGATTGGGTCAGCAACAAAAATGGAATCAAGATCACTTGATTCCAAACAGAAACACCCTCCTTTGCTTGCTTTTCCCTCTTCGAAGACTAATCTGCTAGGAATATGCTTCGCATCTGAGTAGTTATTTAGCAGAACTGCTGTTTTCCACCAATCCAAAACTCTGGCAGTAAGATGACATGAATCTGGCACAGAAAAGAATCTTAACCACAAACATAGGCAGCTGTACCTGATGGCCATAGAAACCAGAAGATTAAAAACATGCAAACTCAGTGCTACAAGCAAAACATTCGTAAGTTGTTGTGCAGCCCTTAAGAGTCTAGTGTTCAGTAACTGCCTGCCACCACCTCGGCCACGAGTAGGTGAAACTTAGACAGGCACTAACGAGCAGGTAATGGGAATGTTATACCAACAAAGACACCCCCTTTAAAGGCACACTCTTTGCAAGAAAGCACATGCTTCTGTCCTGTTTTGGAACTCTAGTATGCACAGAAGCTGGAATGATGGAAGCTCAGCCTTGGTGTTGTGTCTCCCATATTTTGATAACATTCCAAAGCATCAGTTTACTATTAATTAAAGGCTTTTTGAATCCTAAGAAACTGTTAAAATAAGATAGCACTCTTCTAATCTGAGAGGCAAGCAACAGACTGTAAAAACCTGCTGGTGAGAATCCAAGAAGCATTAGGAAAACAAAATGCAGTAAGATTTTTCCTTTATCACAGAAAATAATTCTAGGAGGCTAAAGGGAGAAGGTAAGCTCCTATCCAGGCCATTTACTTGCCAGCCAGCTCATTCTTACAACAAAGGGGAATGAGGCCCCATACAAATTATCTTCACAAAACTCACGAGCAGCTCTCTGGTCAACAGCACATGGACCACCATCCTGCCCTCAGTTAGTTACTGGAGCACAAAGTAAACATTCAGCAACGATTCCCCAGGGATAAGTCTAACCCTGCTGGGCAGAGAATCTGCTAACAAGGTGGATGACTTAATGCCTCCAACAGAAGCCATCAGCACAGGATTTAATTAACTATTCACAAGAACCATCAGCTCTCCTGCTCCCAGGTATAAAACCTGTTGGAGCCAAATTAACAAAAAAGCGGTATTTTTCTCACTGTTTTAACTTCCCTCCTTCAATATTCCTCAACAAGAACAAGGCCAACAACTGAAGTTAAACCAGCAAACCAGTTTTTAGAAAGCACAAAGAAGGAAGCAGAGGACAGATATTAAAACAAACAGAGAAAAAAGCAAAATATAGCAAACCTACATTCTCCAGAGCACATCATAAACTTATTTTATTGTTCATCACTAGTATGTTGAGTAGAGTGTATAACCTTTTCAAGAGAGGGCATCCATAAAACTTCAGTGACAGACCTGCCATGAGGTTAGTATTGCTAAAAGTTTCTCTTCAGTAAAAACTTAATGAACCAAAGTTAATATTTGGTTTGTGCCTCTTTAGAATACTAAGAAGTAAAACAGATTTTGTATGGAATCAATGGTGTAGTTTAACATGTCCACAGATAACAGTGAGCTTCAATAAATAATTTTAAATTATTTTCATGTATGTTGCACATAAAATAGATTGATATACACCTATTACCTTGTTTGAACCTAAGATCCACCAAATCAGGTACACCATGTAGAGAAAAAATAAAACTGATAAAATCTTTAGCTGTTTATGCCACACTTACAGAAACATTCCATTCTTGTAACTATACACATGCAATTGAGCAGGAATGTACTGTGCAATTATTTTAAGTCCTCCTCTGGCTCAAAGTATCCAAAGAAGTTAAGCAATAGCTCAAGCTTAATTCAATCTAGTACAATGTGAAATACAATAGATAAAAATATGTTGATTTGATTGTTAGATAAATTTAATTCACTTCTCTCCCCCGGGGCCCTCTCTTCAATATTCAAACTAGAATTTCTTTCAGAGGAGATAAAAACATCAGACAAGTCATACAACTTTGGAATGTTGGGCAAAATATTTGACCACATCTCTCTCACCTGTTTGAAAAGATATATAACAAGATTGTAAGAAAGCAGAGAATATGTGACTGCATATTCTCTGCCCACTTGTTAACACGAATCCAGGTTTAGTGGATACTGTGGTATGCTTCCCAGATCTCTCTTTGGAACTCTTAATTTGAGGAACTCTTTTGAAAGTCTCCAAGGAGTAGAGATTGTAAAAGATAAAATATGTGCTTTGTATTTGAAATACTATATTTCATAGCCTAAATAACAATTTATATAGTTTTAATAAAATAACAATATAATCAATTACTCTAATTTCAGAGGAGTTGCTGTCTTTCCATGCCAAATTTGTTAACAAATTAAAAGACATTAAGGTCAACAAATTAAAATACCTTCATTGAGTATAGAATACTTAACACTGAGTGAGGTGTTGAATATCAAAAGAAATAAGGTAAAGCAAAGGATCATTAAAGCTCGTAAAATTCTCCCTCCTTTTTTAATGTTTGTTTCTATTAGTATATAGCATATGACAAATGAAGTTGCAAATAGTGAACTACAGAGAAAACATATCAGAGATCACTTTGGTCTATTCACAAACTATTAATTTGTGAATCTGAAAACAAAAATACCCACTCATAGCTACTCCTTAACAAAGACTGAAAAAGTAAGACATATTTAATTCAAAAGTCTGCCTTTTTGAAAAGTGAGCTTAAAATATAAACTTCAAAGTGTTTGATTTAATAATTCATACAGATAAACAGGAATTCTAAACTCATGGCTGCCTCTTAAACTGTAAAGTGTAAGAGACAATATATGTGAAGTACTAAGCACAGAGCCTGGATAATTGAAACATTCAATTTCTAATGGATAGAACAAATTCCAAAGCAGTTGTTATGTCTTCTGAGAAGCATGAATTTAGAAAGTGCCTCCTAATCCTTATCTCTGTTTATTTTTATTCCTCCAGAAAAACTTTAACAGTAAGCAGTTAATTTGTAAATTAATATTATGAAACAATCCTTAGGAATGAGATAGTTTTTTTTTTTTTCATCATACAACACATTTAACCTTAAATTCCTGCACTTGATCCATTTAGGGTTCAACAAACAGTCACAGAAAACCTGTCTGATAATTTAAATTGAATTTGAGTTTCAGTTAATTTTAATCTACTACATAACCTTTCGTTTCCCCAGATGACAATCAAAGTTCAACATCATTTGGGCATATGTGAATATATATATATATATATATATATATATATATATATATATATATCCATCCAAATTTACACTTATCTACATTGAAAAGCCTCATGCAACCATGGAGGCAGCTGAATCTAGTGTTTTTGATTGGTTCATTGTCTAGTGCTGGGATTGTGGATGTGAGTGCTGTACCTGCCCAGGGATAAGTAGCCAGCATACAATGTAAGGAAGGGAAGGAGGAGAGCTTTCCATCTTTTGCCCTTTTGCTATTGCTGTTTGTGGCTGCCATGAATGGCTGCCCTTCAGCCATTCCACCCTGTCTTGGAGCCAGCTGAGTATGGAATGAAATCCCTAAAACTGTAAGTTAAATACACCTTTCCTTGTTTCACTTTCGGTATCAGGTATTTTGTCTTGACAATGAGAGAAAAGTAACCAAGACAATTGGTTACTACACATTAAGTAGTTACATAGGCAAAATAAGTACTAGAGTTTTATTGCCTACTAGGGTCACCATAAATAACAATAATGTGCCATACACTGTATTTCAAAAACGGTGGAAGAAAGGATTTTAAACATTTTTACCAATGATAAGTGTTTTAAGGATACATTTACCCTAATTTGAGGTTTCCACAATGTATACAGGTATTGAAATGTCACACAGTAGCCCATAAATATGTACAGTTTTATGTGTCAATAAAATATTTTCATTCAAGAAGAAATATATATTTCAAAAATTAGCTAAAATTAAACTACTAAACTGCTCAAAAATTATTGATAAATGTCAAGAAGATACCTAGAATACTCTATAGAAATTGGATTTCAAGTAGTTACTTGATAAAAATCTAGTACGATACACATAGCAAACTATTAATATCCATTTTCACTTATTTCAACTCGAATTTTCCATGTCCATTGGGGAATAGAGGGACTCACTACAGGAAATTGGAATCTGTATGAGCATGGGCATAGGAAAGTTAAGATATAACACTACTAATGGAAAGTGGAAAATAAGTGATGGATTTGGAATAATAAGGCAAAAGTTGATTTCAAAAAACTTTAGCCACAGAGTCCTGTAATTGTTGGAATTGGCTAGAAAGGGTGAGGTTCACAGCTCTTAGGGGCTCACATCTTATCACAACTTTCTCTGGGTTCTAGACTCAAGAGTTACAGGATTTAATGTTTTCCCTGCAAAGTTTTTGGTCTTGTTTTGGTCCCACTGATTTCTGTCACTCATTCTTCCCTTTTGGAATGGGAATGTTTACTCGGTATGTTAATACCATTTACCTTTCTTTTTTGATAACTACTGGGACTCGCAGCTAAGAATTCACTTTGAGTCTCTGATGAGACATTGGTCTTGGACTTTACAGTAATGATAAAACCGTTAGGACTTGGGCAACTCTTAGAGATGGACTAAATGCAATTTGCATAAAGATGTATATGCAAATTCTTTAGGGGGCAGGGGAAAAATGTCATCTAGATGTTCCCCTAAAGCTTCATGAGATCATAGGTAGGAACCTTTGGAAGGTGACTGAATTGTAGGGACATTACAGCTGACTTGTGTTAGGAGATAGGGCATGGTCAGATCAGGTGGCTCACCGTGGGCATGACCTGGAAGGTTGTATTTCCAGTCCTGGCTTCTCCCCTTTTTCTCTCTGCTTCTTGTCCACCATGCCATGAGAAGTTCTCCACTACCATGGCTCTCTGCCATGCTGTCCTGTTTTGGAGCCAGCCAACTATGGATTGAAATTTAAGCCAACATACATCTAATACTTTAAATCGTAAGTGATGGGTGTTATTTCTCAGTGACAAGAGAAGTGACTAAATAACTGGACACAGTCAGATTTGTTAAATTAAGTAATTCAGTTTCCTTGCAGCTGGAACAAAATGTTTTTAAAACAGGAAATTTGTGAGAGAATTTTCATTATTGCTTTAAAAAAAGACAGATTCCTTATAAAGGTAAAGGAAATGATAAAAGAATATAAAGTATTTATCAAAGATACCTACTTAATACCAGAATATGCTAGCACAGTCTTTGTAGAGGAATCACAAAACATTGAATAACATGTCAAATATGTTTCAAAAGCTCTTGAGTTTACATTCTTAGTGTCTACTTTTCTAGTCAGAAAACAAATATGTATTTTTCATTTGCCCTTGTGCCAATGCCTTTCAAATACTCAAGGTTGTCATTTGGGCATTACATGGCCAGTTTTATTGTGAAGGCTATTTTTGATTCCTTGTCTAGGATAACTATATTTCTACTATGTTTCTTTCTTTATTTTTTTTTATTTTATTTATTTATTTTTTTTTTTTTTTTGCAGCACCGGGGATTGAACTCACAACCTCGTGCCTGCCAGGGCAGGCGCTTAAGGCACTGAGCCAAACTCCCGGCCCTGGTTTTTTGAGGCAGGGTCGCACTATGTAGCTCAGGCCGGCCTTGCGCTCGCGTTGTAGCCCAAGCCGGCCTCGAACTCACAACGCTCTGCCTACCTCAGCCTCCCGAGTGCTGGGGTTAAAGGCGTGCGCCACCACGCCCGGCTCTACTATGTTTCTTTAAACTTCAGAGATCCAAATACCTATTCAATTTTGTATTGTATAAATGTTCCAAAATAAACAATACAATTAGAAAATTATTTTGAGTTAAATTTTGAATTTATTATAATTTGTTCATAATTTTTTTGTAACAATGCTTTGTTTTCCTGTTTTCAACAGCGGATTCACCTGGGAGGATTTGGAAAGAAGACCTAGCACCTTGTATATCAGGATGAAATTCCCTATTAGCTGAAGTGATCTGTTCTTGGGCCATCAATTCACATGTCAAGGCTGAACGCATGAGAACAAGTTGAAGCACTCGTTCACACCAGACATTGACTGTTGTCTCACACATCCTGTTCTTGACCCCAGGGAACAAGAGGAGGATAGGTGTATGAGTCAGGACAAGCCAGGACACCACACTGGAAATACTGACTCAAAAACACTTGCCTGAGACAATGTCCACAATTCCACCTTTACCTATGAAGGAAAATACATTTGACTGCTCAACATCTTCCCCTTGCTCAAATTCTTTATTCATTGTAAATTATGGAATTTAAATATTCCAGTAACTCACCCAAAAATTTATTTTTGGAAAAAAGCTAGGACAGAAGCATTGATATTATTGGTCACTATCATTGAATGCCATGAATAAAACCAAAATACTAATATTCTCCAGGTGCCAATATCCTGAGTCAAATCTGCACGAGGAGAAAAATCGAATCTCTAACTTATTTAACTAACTTTCATGAGAATTTCTGATGCCTGGGAAACATTAGAGAAAACTCTGTCAGGAATGAAAGGATGAGGCATTTTAGACATTTAACTCTATCCCTCTGTACTCTAGTCTGTCTTTTAAATAGTGCATAATTCAGGACAGGTATGTGCCTCGCAGGGAATCAAAAGACTTTGTCTGGAAAATTCCTCTCAGGTCAGCAGCTAGTGACACAGAATATAAAAATGGGAAATTTTCCTCAGGAGGTATTTCCCAGGATTTAATTTCAGACAATCAATTATAACTAATAAAAAAGGCACTCTAGTCCTGGGATGCCCAATATGGCAGTCATTAGTCATGTGAAATTACTTTAACTTTAAATTAATTAAAACTAAGTTAAATTAAAATTTTAGTTTCTCAATCTCACTAGCCACATTTCAACTGTTCAAGAGCAACATGTTGCCAGGAGCTAATGTGTTGTACACTGCAGATACAAAACAGTTCCATAATTACAGAAGGTTCTATTAAACATTCCAGCTCCAGTGCAAAACCAACATTCTCAAGGAACAAATAATTTAGAGATAAACTGCTTGACACAGCCAGTTTTCAATTTCATTGCTGATAGGGAAGAAATCTCTTCTTTCTCCTGGGTTCTTCACCTTTCAGAAGTGAGAAGAGAATTTTTCTCAGAGCCAAATGTGGTCATTTTCAGAAGCCTACCAAAGGCTGGGAGTATGCTGGAAAGCACTCATCATCCATTCCTAGCGATGACACTGGCAATCCATGCATCTTCATGTGTGATCAATGATAATACTGAAAGGACAAACTAAATTAAAAAAATTATGATTAAATATTAATGAATGAGTCCTTTGGATAAAAATGGTTCTGGACCTTCAAATTGAAGAAACTAAATTTTTGTTTGTTTGTTGTTTGTTTGGTTCCAAGGATCAAACTCACAACGTCACTCCTGCCAGGAAGGTGCTTAGACCACTAAACTAAATCCCCGGCCCTATTTTTTTGAGACAGGGTCTCACTATGCAGTTCAGCCTGGCCTTGAACTCACTTTGTAGCCCAGGCTGATCTCAAACTCGCAATGATCCTCCTGCCTCAGTCTCCTGAGTGCTGGGTATAAAGGCATGCGCCACCATGCCTAGCTAAAATGGGGTCAATCTAAAGGTAAACGAGTACTTAAAAACTTTTTGAGAGTGCTATCATAAAGCTTTTATTTTATCCAATGAAAGCCAAAATTCATCCATGTAGTTAGTTAACACAAGCAAATGCAAGCAGTGAAACGTGCCCTACTAGATTTGTGTCTAAGGGTAATTTTACTCATGATGTCTACACTTGGCCATCTCATTCATTAAAAAGAGAAATAAATTCTACAGTCTTACTACATGGTTATGTTTACGCATCATCTGTGCCTCTCAGCTGATTTACATGTCTAACCTGACCCATGGCAATGTGAAAAAGTTGTTAATCAACATCATCTAGGGTTTTAGAAAAATTAAACTAGATTTGATGTCACAGAGATTGTTGGTGGGCTTTATGAGTCATTAAACTGTAGGACTGTTCCAGGAGGGTAAGTGACAAGGATTTGGAATGGAAACTAGGGAATACAATAATTTTGACATTTCTGACCAAAGTATAAAAGAGTAAGCTATGGATAAACAAGTTTGATAGGTATAGAAAGAATTGAGTCATTGTAGAACACCTAATATAACTCATTTTAAAAATATTGCATGTCAAATAGAAATTTAGGTTACATATGTATCATAACTCATGGTGGTACATTAAGGATTCATCTTGGTTAAACACATATATTTGAAACCTACATCAAAGCATAGCAAATAACTAGTCACCTATTTCTAGCTCAAGAGGTAATTTGTGTATGACTTCCTCTATTAACTGTTTGCTCCACATGTTTGCTGAAATGTTTCTCCCAGTCACCCTGCTTTATGCCTCACAGGCTTTCATCAAGTGTACATTACCATGTCCATTTGCTTCATCTGTCACCATACATGCAATTCTGGCTCTTACAAATCATGGTCTACTTTATTATTTCTTGCTCCTGAAGGGTTCCCTGATAACTATTTAGTATGTTATATGAATGTTTTGGGAATGGATGGATGAAAGGAAAGACTGATGAAAAAATCAATGAATCAATGAAACAAAATCACAGCCTCCTGAGATTTTGTGCCCTTCTTCTGTTGTTTTCAAATTAACAATGGAGTCCATTTCAAAACCAGCAACTTCCTTGAAGAAATAGAAATACAAAGGAGAGCAAGTAACCTTGAGAGTTTATTGGCGTACTTTGCTAAGAGATGAGGAACTCTAAAATTTCAGTTTGCCTTGGTCAGTTTTCCATTCCTGGAACAAAATATACAACCTCTACAATTTAAAAAAGGACAGTTTCATTTATTCCATGGTTCAGAGGTTCCAATCCGTGCATGGCCAGTTGCTTACATTACCATGGGTCTGAGGTGAGGCTGAACATCACAGTGGAAAGATTAGGTGGAACAAGATGCTCACCTCATGCTGAGCAGAAGCAGTAAACTTAGAGGGAGTGCGAGAGACCACACATAGTCCCCAAGGTCACAACTCCACGACACTCCCAGACATAGACAAATGTGATTTACTAATCCCCTAGGAATCTCTCAGTGTATTAATTTTGTATTGTTTTACAGTACATTTTATTAACTTTATGTCTGTTTCTTAAAATATGATTTCATACATACCTAGAAGCTATGTATATTCTTCAGTCTTATAAACAAGTTCCCTGGCTTCCACAGGCGTAAAAGCAGTAGCATTTCTGCTCTTGTACACTGGGCAGCAGCCTAAGTACTCTGCAGCCTTGTGAAAAAGGTAGTGGAGCAGCAGTGAATCTAAGAACAGTTCCTCAGGATTGTTTAAGTTCACATATGTAATAAGTGGTGCAGCCAGGATCTGACACTAACCATTCTGCTTACAGAGTCTAAGCATTTTTATCTATATTTTATTCAGAAGTATTCATTTTCTCAGTGAAAGGCAGTAGGGAAAAATACTGTATAAACACAAAGTTGATTCCAGTTAAAATCATTAAACAAATTAATATACACCAAGAGGAACTTACCTGTAAGGCACTGAGTCATTTGAAAAGCAATTTTAAATGTTTCCTCCCTCTGCTGGCATTTGTAATTCAGTATACGGCAGATTATGCACACACAAAATCTAAGAGTATCTGTGTACCCATCCAAAGACATCAGGCTTTTACTGTATTTGCATTCACTTATTGGTTCAGTTCGCCCTTTCACTTAGTTTGCACAGACCGGAAGGGTAAATGTAGAAACTGAATTTACTCCTATCGTTATTTTTCTGTCGCACTTAACATCCCCTAGATGATTCACCTGATAGTGAATGTTTTAACTCAATACTTGTCACTTCTTTTTACATTTAAATCTAGTTTTCCTTTGTAATGACAATGACACAAAAATCCTAGGAAATCCTGCTGTCCTGGACACTGAGTAACATCTGGAAATAGCCATCACTAGTTATCACCATCATCGAATTAGAAAAAATACACAAAGACCAGTGAGGATCATATTCTTGCTGCCATACAACACATTTACCTAGTACATCTCAAGCATTTGTGGTATCCATTAGCTTCCAAGGCTTAGGGACAGTAAGTACTGGTTTCCATTGCACCGGTGAACATTCTAACAACCTTTATAATGGAAAAAAGAAATTCTGATTTCAATTTCCTCAAGAACATTCCCTGTGGAGCTGACATATACTCTGTTTAGTCTCGGCCTCAATATGATTGTTTCTTCTGGCAAGTTTTGCTTTAAAGAAACCTAACTATATTTTCTTTTAATTCTGAAACATTTAGTCCCTGGAAAAAAAATGTAACATCAGCTACTAATGGAATTGTAGTAATTGTGGAATCTCAAAAATGATTTGCTTTAAGTAGAAGAGAAATAAAAAGTCTTCTACATGATTGCAAGCAAGATAAATACACATAACCTATTTTATTTTTGCAAGTGCTATTTTTTGAGCCTTTATTATATGCTCTGTGCCAAACAGCTTTACATATCTTACTTATGTAAACAGTGATGCTATCCCTGTTCTCATTTACAGGTGAAAAAACAGTCTTAGTGGGATTATTTTACTCAACACAAGCTATTTTGTTAAATGGTAGACCTAAGAAGAATTAAAACTCAGAGCAATCTGATTTCAAAGTCTATGTACTATACCTTTCTTTCTCAAGTACCTACCAACTTCTGATTCCCACCAAATTAAGAGCAATTGATGGCAGCAGAAGTCACCTCTGAGGAAGAATGGACATACGTAAGTTTTCACAATCAAGTAATCATGAGCCAGCAGGTACAGGATTTACAAATCATAAAAAAAAGAGAAACTGTTTATCATCCCTGCTGGGCAGGTAAGTCTTTATACAAAGATAGAATCATCACAAAAATACAACACACAATACAAACAGACATCTGTATTGTAATAAAAGACATTATAAAATGGTGCAGTTAAACATGAAATACAACTTGGCACGAGGCACAAATACATCTTCATTACAACAACTAATTCACATCCATTTTACTTTGTCCAAACAGTCAGAAGTAACTGACTGATTTACAATATCACAAAAATTATTTCTGATTCTTCTTTTATTGTAAATTTACTTAGAAGTTCATAATCTTATTATTCCTTAGAATTTGGGTGTCCAGAATGACACAGGCTTGAGCAAATATCTAGGAAAAAATTTAACAATGTCATTAAAATATTGTGATAGTTAAACTAATCACTCTCCTGGTAAATGATGAAGTATATAGATTGAATTATTCAAGAGTCCCAATTTCAAATAACAATGATACCAATAAAATAATGATAGAAAAACACTATCAGTTTTTTTAGCACTTTAGATATACACACACCTTTAATTTTCATAACAATTCCATTAAGTCTTAATAACTTGTTTAGCTGTGAAAACTGAGGATCTATGAGATTAAGTATTCTGTAGCATTTAATTCAAAGCATGGATGCAGAAAAATGTTGACTAATTCACTATTTCCATTCTTTGGAAAAATCATGGAAAAAATTTTACCATTGTCCTCATAAGTCAAATATAGAAATCCATGATACCACTTCCTTTTCTAGCACTTGGAGCATATATTAACAACTGATCGTATTTTCAGTTGGCCTAAGAATCTTGCATAACACATTATTTCCCTGCTTAATCCCATTGACCATTTAGTGGCCAATGCTTAATGTGTTCAGAAGTGAGGCTTTTGAAGTTGATTAGATCATGGAGTTCCTCCTCCACCAGTGGATTAATTCCTTGATAGAACTGTAATTCGATGACATTATTGGGAGGTTATAGAAACTTGGGAGATGGGGTTTAATTGAAGGGAGTGGGTCATCCTGCTATGCACTCTGGGAATGTATGCTGCAACCCAAGCCTCTTCCTCTATCTCTATGCTTTTACCTGATGTCAAGTGAGCAGCTGTGCTCTGCTATCTCCTTCTACCTTGATGCTTCTATGTGACCACAATAGAACCAGCTGATCATGGACTGAAACCATAAGTCAAACTAAATCTTTCCACCTTTAAATTGCTTTCCTTATATATTTTGTCACAGCAATGAAAAAAATGAATAACATACATAATAGCAAATAATCAAAATGGTTAAAACTGATAACATTAAGGTACCTAGATATCTTAAATTCTTCTCTTGTGATTATCCATCAGTACGGAAGATGAACAGAAATCATCTGTAAACTTTGGAAGACATGGACTGGGTAAAGGCTGATGGTGCCTTTATACTGCCACATAATTTGCAAAGTGTTCAGTCATCTGATTGGAATCTGATAACAAGACTAACAAGGGCATCTGGCTTTTCCAAGGTTATGAGCATAGCAGGAGATTTGCACTTGTTCCTAAATAACTAGAATTCCAGCCCTAGGCTTTCTGCAATAACTAGTGTTGACAAGGTAAACATGTTGTCTGAGATTCCCTTTATGATTCAAACATGATGGACTATTTCGAGAATATATAGCTGCCTCATAGTTATTTTTCATTGATATGCCTGAGACAGTGAAAGTTTGTTCAGTGACCTAATCGCTGTAAATGCGAAGCTTGGTAGAAAAACAAAATGACTAACCCTAAAAGGAAACTTGAGAAAGGGCTCTGATCACAACCTCAGAGAACTGGAGTTATTCCTTTTAAACTCATGGACCTGTTTACCTTAAATTGTAAAGATTATTCTGTGCTTCTGAAAGGACATTAATCACAAAGGAACAAAATGGAATATATCAAATTGCTTTGAGTAGGAATGCCTTCTGAGACAGAAAAGAAATTCTGTAAGAAGCTCAGCTTCTGAAATTAGCCCTGCATTTTCTTGAACGATTCTAATCCATCCTGAACATTGTTTTCAAAAGTCAGTACATCTACCAAATGCTAAATATCTGTCTCTTGTGCTATCAAAGTCACTATGACTTCCTCTTGCCTATTTGGTGTCCTCATAAATCTAAGATAAAGAAAATACATCTTCAAATTTCATAAATTTATATTCTTTCTTCAATTTTTCTCTGCATTTCAAGGTTCAGTTGAAACACCTCTTTCCCACCACCCCGCCCCGCAAACTGCCCTCAAATTCTACAGCAATCCTCCTGCATGCTGGGATTATAGACCACGTGTGTCGCCATGCCATGAAACACCTTTTTTGTAGACTTCACAGACTAAGTGATTACGAGCAACAACTTTGTCATCAGAATTCTGCAAATTACAATATTTTCATGTCTTAAGGAATTTAAAAACTATTTAGTTTCTCCTTCCATGAAATAAGAAAAAATATTACACCTAAACCTCAAGATTTTGGTTGGTATGGTTTCTATGGACTGACTAAATAGTAAATGATCGTAACCATTCTTATTGTATTTTATTCAATATTTTATTAAGATGATATAAAATAAATGCCATATATTTTATTAATATTGTTGTTTAAATCACTAATCAGTAAGTTGTTTATAGTTCTTATGTTTGTCTAGTAATAGTTATTTGGCTCTGGCTTAGCTTTTTGAAAGTCAGTGTCCATGTTTGTTTTGTCATTTTTCCCCCGAACATGGTTGCTAATGAAGAGTTCTGAAATCTACAGACACTCAAGTACTCGAGTGAATGAATGAATAAATTAATGAACAAATAAGGTATTTTTCTTTGAAAGCTAATGTTGAGAAAAGGAATAGAAATGGTACGACATATGTAATTTCATTAATACTACTAAGTTGTCTCATATTAAAAATGTAAAATATTCGTTGGTACCTGTTTTCAATATTTGACCATTGTGAGGTGATAGGCATAGAGAACATTTTTATTTTTATTTATTTATTTATTTATTTTTAGAGAACATTTTTAAAAGACAGAAATAAAAAAAAAAAAAGGAGAGAAGAGGGAGAGAAAATAATTCAGGTAAATGATCATACCCAAATCCGATATCAAAATGTTTTATTTGACCTAGACAAACTGTTACTAAAACAGCTTGTAAACAGCAAAAAGATACCCTAAAGGCATCTGATAGTGATTCAAACTCTTAAAACATCTCATGCTTTCTATTTTTAAAGTGGGAATTTAACAAATAAAGAGCCTGATGCTATCTGACAAAATATTACAAGGACAAAGATGAATTCAGAGCCTAATCTAGGATGGATACTCAAAGCATGATAGCTGCCTCTGAATCTGGGAAGGAAAGAGTCAATATTATTTTTAGTCAGTGGTAAAATAAAAACAAAGTAATTCACACCATCTCTTTTTAGTATTGTTCTGCACTACTTATTTCCCCCCTCACGTCTCAAGCATTCTTTCTCACAAACATTCATCAAATGTTTATTGGTTGCCCACCCTCTTGAATGCACTGTGTAAGTTTCAATAAAAGTAAATATGATCTCAAGCCCTTTAAATAAAGATAAAACAAAGCAATAGCAATGGACCAAACAATAAATTTTCTTTAATTCCATCTCTCTACAGTTTATCTTTTGTAATAACTTTCTCTTATTTAACATGTGTGTGCAAATGTAGTAAGTAGTAACATCAGATTAAAATTTCCACAGCTTGTAATAAAAGATTGTAGCTTTATTTAAAAAAATAAAATAACATGAAACCCCTTTCCAAACCAACAAATAAAAACAAGTATAATTTGCTAACAATGAAATATATTAACAAAAGAATATTGGCTAACTTTAATTTGTTCTTTCTTCCATAGTTTCAAATACTTTGAAACCCACTTCACTTAACATAGCCCATATGTGATACTGGATTAACAGTATTGGTTATGATGACTAACACGTTTTTGAAAATAGGTGACTTGTCCTACTACTCACATGGACAAGAACTAGAATCAATTATGGATGACTTATCTATTTGCTATACTTTAATGAACTATTTTAATCAGCCAAATTTTAGACAGCATTTTGGTACTGGGAAAATATTAATAATAATTGTATATGGCAGTTTTGCCTGTAGTGGAAGAATTCAACAAGTTCAGCTGAAATGTTAGTTTATTTTCTTCAAATACCCTAGCCAAATATAAGTATCACATAACTCTACAAAGAAACATACTTTCTTCAGTACCACTGTGTGCTAGGTTATGATCTTAGAGTCCCTTTTCTCCATAGACACTACATTTTATATATTTAGTCTTTCAATGGCAACTGGCGCAAAGCCAGGGAGATATTTTGTAATTTTTATCTTTAAAGAGTTTTGTTTATATTTTGAATTGTCTTTGGCTACATATGCATTTAGCTAGTTTGAACTGGTTCTCAAATGACTGATAAATTCCAATTATATAACTGACAATAACAGAACTGTTTCAAGGCACTCAAGACTCCTATTACACGTCAGAGCATTTCAGCAAAGCAAGGCATCTGAAACACTTCCCTGACAGCTTACACATACGCTGTCTTCTTCAAAACATATTATTTTTATTTTAAATAAGCTATATATTTGGAAAGCTCATATTAATATAGTCTATGAGTAAAATCCTACAGTTTGGACACATGGCATATAAATGTGACTGGCAACAAGTAAATTGCGTTATTCATTATGTTTCCATAAAGGTAATGGCTGAACGATTGGTAAATTAAAAGTGATTATTTCAATAACAAGATATTTCAAATAAGCAGACTTTAATCAACTGAAAGAAATGGCAGCACACACCTCAAGGGGCAAGCTTAGGGAAGCTGGCTATCCTTCAGAGGAATCCTTAACTCCAAGAGCATGAATGTACAGCTCAGATAAAGTGGGTGAAAGGAAAACTAAATGGGACAGAACAATAGAACTGCATATATTTGGAATATACACATGCACAAAATGTGTTTTGGGGAAGAATCCAGGCTAAGAATGATAAAAGGAACACCAAAAAACAATCATATGTGTTTTTAGTGCCACGAATCAGAAAGTATCAAGACTAGGGATCAACTTAACATGATAAAAAGAAGGAGAGTAGAGATTTCACTGATTGATGACTGATATACAGATCAACGAGGTATTGAAAATATGGACATATATGAGAGAGGGAGCATCAGTGTAGAGAAATCAGTACCTAGACTATGTAGATGCAATGGTTGACCACTTGTGAAATAGTCATCATTCAAACTGCCTGACATCACTGAGGACAGTCTCAAAAAAAAAAAAAAAAAAAAAAAAAAAAAAAAAAAAAAAAAAAAAAAAAAAAAAAAAAAAAAAAAAAAAAAAGAAAAAGAATTATAGTAAAACTGAGTATTACACTTATTTTGGATTATTTTGGAGAGAAGGGAATATAAATCGTGTAAGCCACATTTAGTATATTACAAACCATTACAAAGAATTCTAACAAAATAAAGGGCTGAGTTCTGAACGTTTGTAGGGTATGTTTTGTTGTTGCTGTTGTTATTGTTTAATGAAGAAGCCAGAAAGATCAGCTAAACATGTTCAACATCTAATAACTTATGAAAGATGTGCACGCCTGGAGAACAAGTAATACAGAAAAGATATAATTAGAAGGTAGGCAGACAGGAAAAAAGGATAGGAAAAGCTAAAGCCATTGACAATGTGTTTTGCAGGGAAACACCTCAGGGTGACTTAGCAGACTTTAACTATCTGCAATCTAACATGGACAAGATGGCGAACAGATGTTCTCCATTTCCACTCAAGAGAGATAAAGACTAAAGAGAACTGAAAGCACAGAGGAAAGATAAAAAGATGTTTCAATTGCAAACATTTGTGAGTGAAAGGACACATTTTCAGGTATGTAATAGCAATGACTATCAATATTAATGTTTTACAGGAGAATGAACTTCCAAATTTCATACATAATTGTGCAGTATTCACACAGAAAATATGCACAGTTAGAGTAAGTCATATATGGATAGAACCTAAGCAGTTATGTAATTTACTTCTTTAGCAGAGTTATATAATTATTTTCTTTGAAAGGGCCAGATAACCATTATGTGATGCTTTGTGGACAAGTTCTGTATTACAACTGCAAACTCTACCATTGCAGTGAAAAGACAGTTATAAACAATATGTAAACAGATGGGAATTTCTGTGTTACAATAAAATTGTATTTACTAAAACAATTATCACTCAGATTCAGCTCTCTGGCATCAACTGTACATAGTTTGCTGATGGTAGTCTGGAGTACAAGAACTCAGATTTTAGTAACCATCACAAATACTTGGAGAACTTGCTATAACACACACGGTTGAGGCCTATGCCTACCAACAGCTTCTGGGTGCCTCTTGAGTCGGAGTTGCTAACTTGCATTTAACTGCAATTCCCAGGTAATGCTGACGATGTTCATCCAGGGCCAACATGTTGGTGACACTGAAGAGGGAGAGTAGAAATGAGAAACCCAAGGCCTGAATAAAAGGGGTGTACATGGTGCATTATACAAAATTCTAAGTTTCCTCCCAGGATTTCCTGCCTCCTAGTGTATCATTCCTGCATCATACCCAAGACTGAATTTGTTGATGTCATTCCTGTAATTAGGTTATGCGATATGACCTAAAAAATGAAAGATTATCCATGTGGGCCTGAGCTAAGTAGGTAAGAATTTTAAAAGCAAAATTTTTCAGCTAGTCACAGAAGCGATAGAATGATTTGTGGTTGCTTTGCTGGCTTGACAATGAAGGCCACATGTTAAGGAATACAGGAGGCCTCTAGGCCCTGAAAGTAGCAACAGACTAATATTTAGCAAAGAAACAGATACATCAGTCCTACAACCACAGAAATCAATTTCTTAAACAGCAATGAACTTGAAAAAGTTTGTCCCAGTCTCCAGATGTGAACTCATTCCAACCAACATCTCGATTTCAGCTTGTTGATGCTTTGAACATTAAACAAAGCCACACCATGTTAAACTACTAATCTTCAGAACTGTCAGGTCATAAACAAATAATATTTGAAGCAACTGAGTTTCTAGTAACCAATTGTACAGCAACAGAAATCTAACTCTATGGATGTGGGGTGGGTCCCATCTTGGGTCTTGATCTCCCTAGCTGAACCAGATGTGTCCACTGCCAAGCATCACAACCAACTATAACAACCTCCAGGCATGTTCTGCTCTACTCACTGCCTACTTTACTCTTCAAAGCACTCTCTGAATTAAGATATTTTCCAACTGCTCACTTCCCCTTCTGTTGAGAAGCTCAGAAAAACAGAAGCAATAAATAGCTTGTATGTTTGGAAAGCTTAGCCATACTACACCTAAAAACAGTTAACTCTTCATTTCTTTCCAAATAACTTTAAATTCTTTAGCATCAAATATGAGACAACTCAGACCATTTCAATGACAGAAAGAACCCTTTTAACCTTAATAGTCCAAGTTCATAGAAGTTCAAAAATACCTTCAACAGTTAAGTATTATAAAATCACATTAATTTAAAAGCAGTACATTTTCTGACATTTAAAAAGTCTCTGATATGGCATATCCATAGTTTGATTTTTCTAATGTTCTTATAAAGGTCATGTTTATGGTATAATAAGCACACATTTGCAAGGGTTATTAATCAGAGAAAAGCTGAGTTGCAAACAGATTTCCAAAGAATTTTCCATTTTTATTCTGAACATATTAGCTACTTAATTAAGAATGTCACGTTTTTAGGGGACTGCTTGGAAAAAAGATTAATAATTTTGTTCAAAGGGAAGTCTTCATTTTAAATTAAGCTGGAGTGCAACTTAGGAAAATAAATGACAGGGATACATTCTGCTAATTCAGCAAACTTCTACGGAAATTTTTAAAATTCTAATTTTTAAGCTAATGCTAGTTAGCAAGGAAAACACTAGGGTCTAAGAGTTTTATAAAGAATCTACTGGATATTGAGAGGCACACACCTTTTTAATACTAAGATATACTGCACACTTTTGGTGATACAGGAGGCAAAATTCATTCTATCAAAAAATGTTGCCTTCTCATTTGTATCAGCAAACAAAATATAGTTTCCTTCGTACTGAAGGCAGAAAAATGAACTTTTTTGTTTTAATATTTAAGAAATGCCAAAAGAGGAATGTTCCTGAAGATTTGAAGCTACTGGCCTTTTGGAAACATTATTTGCCTTAGGGACAAGAATTCAACTTACTGTTGAAAAGTAAGCATATTTTCAAAATATTTAATCTTGATAAAGAGAAACAAACATACTATGGGCATAGCCTAACAGCTTATAAAAAACAGCAGAAGTAGTAGTCTTTTAAGCATGTGATTTTCAAATTTCTGTAACTCTGGCTTTTCTGCAAGCTTTCCAACCTTAATTGTGATGAACTTCAGAAAGCAAACAGGTAACTAGACAACTGCAGTCCTGCTCCAATAAGAGGAAGGACCCAACAAGAAGAACTGACTCCAAAAAGCTGCTTTAACTGATGGGTGTTTAAAATAAATGCTCTGACCAAATTTCAAGGCCTCTGAATAGTCTAACTCATAGAAAGACACAGTATAAACAGAATAGAAAGTGAAGAAATTAGTAATTGGCACGGCCTAATTACTAATGATCTGAAAATTCTGGAAAACATTTCTTGTGTGAGTCAATACAGCTGCCTTTCTTAATTTAGAAAATAAAGTACAGGAAGTGCAAATGTTCAGACACAACGAATGTTTTAGCCAAGAAACACAGTAAAGCAAGAAGCCAAGCATGAAGAAAGACAGGTGAATTCCCTTGGGCAATGATTCCTCAACTGGGACAAGCAGAGCAGGGAGAATGGGGTGACCAAGAAAGGAGAATGAGAACAGTGGTAAAATCTGAGGGACAGGTAGTTTTGGCCACTGCAAATGTCTAACTCAGCTTTCCAAAAGAGAAGTGACAAAGGCAAACTGAGACATTCTAGATTTTCATGAGACAGACCTCCACAAGAGTGATTAAAGACAGATAATAGAGAATAAAAAAAATAACAACACATGAAAATAAACAAAATAGTCAGACGTGGTGGTACACGCCTGTAATACCAGCACTTGGGAGGCTGAGGCCAGAGGTTCACTGTGAGTTCGAGGATAGCCTGGGCTACAAAGTAAGCTGAAGGCCAGCCTGAACTGGATAGCTAAACCCTGTCTCAAAAAGACCGAAATAAATAAATAAATAAATAAATAAAAGATAAGCAAAGTAACAATTCAAAAATTGGCAGGCAATTTGGTGGTTGTAAATATTTTAATAATAAGTAGAAATGTCTATTCAATCTATAATACTTTTTAAGTCTCTTCACTGGGAAAAGTATTCCAAATTATTTATGGTTCTGGATTTTAAAGTTTCTGTAAAATTTTTGGTAAGTGCAGATTATACATAAGTATAAAGACATTTAAATATTATATTCTGAAAGTATTCGTAGCCTGCAGCAAGGCATTGAAAAAGTTACCAATTTGAAGCCTTGATATTACATAAAAAGCATCGTTACAGAGAATAACAATGGCCAATTGCAATATGTAATGTGAGCCAGAGATGAGTCATATATGTTATCATTAATTTCTAGTAGCCGCATCAAAAAAGTAAAAAGAAATAGGCAAAGTTACTTGAATATTACATTTTATCCAACCCAGTATACATAAAAGATCATTTAACCATATAAGCAACATGAAAATAATAAGGTGCTATTTCATATTCTTTTGTGCCCAAATGCTTTGAAAACCAGAACAAACTTTACACTTAGAACTCAAGTGACCAATTTTAATTGTGTATTAGCCACATGTGACTGGTAGCTACTATCTATAGAGTTCAGGCACAAAGTTAATAATAAAGCTTTTGAATTAAACTCTGAACTGAATTTAAAACCTATTTCCACTTTTAACTTCTTAACCTAATTTCCCGTATCTATAAACTGGGAAAAATAATGTAATCCTACTTACCTCTATAATTCTACTCCAAGAATCATTCTCTGGGTTAAATCAGATAATTCATATACAACTAACTTTAATACTCCTTGACAATAAATGTTCAATGATTTTTAATTTTAATATGACTTTGAAATTACTTATAATTCCCAAAGTTTGAATCTCAAAATATTTATTTTCAGTAGCCATGGAATCCAGCCTTTATATATGTAGTCATACCAGTGGTACATCAAATACGACCACCCATCTTTGAGAATTCTTCCCTTGAATTATCACAGGCCTCATGACTTAGAACAGAATGTGGTGTGTCATGCACATCCTGAAACCTAAACCTCAAGGGGCCTGAAAGCTCTTAGTTTTGAGCATTGATAACTCTGCATAAGAATGCTGGGAGCCCATTTAATGAGGAAATCATTCTAGCTTCCAGGAAGATGAGCACACATAAAAAAGGAAAGCCAGGCTCAACAGATGATAGTAATCATCAACATCCAGAAACACAAACAAAGCCGATTTTGAACTTTTCAAGCCTGCTTATCCTCCACATAAATGCTGCAATATGAAAGAACCAGGTAAAACAAGTAGAAGGAGTTTTCAAATCCAAACTAACACAAAAAAATACATTACTATTATGGTAGGTCTGTTAATTTTGCAGTCAATCTGACATGCAGCAATAGACAATAAAACCATTAAATATAACCTATATTTTTATTGAGACTATCTTCAAAACACTTTAGATTTATAACAATATTAAAAAGTACAAAGTTCTCATAAACCTGCTGTTCCTATACACTCATATCCTCCCCCATTATCAATATTTCCTCACCAAAGTTGTATATTTGTTACAATTGATGTACTTAGATTGACACATAATTATTGCCCAGAGATCACAGTTTACATTAATGCTCATGCCTGGTTTTGAATATGCTAAGGGTTTGGACAAATATATAATGACATAGCCACACCAATATAATACCATACCAAAACTTTCATTGCTCTAAAATCCTAACAATATGCTTTTTGGAGGGGTGGGGTAAAGCAAAATATGCCTCTAAATTAACAGGGAATCAACACAAAAGGGAAAAAAATGGTTTGGCAATGATGATTCTGTGCAATTTTTTATGTCCCATCTGAGAAATAGCTAAATGCATTAAAGCTATGTTCACTGCAGAAAAGTTAGATAACATTAAGTAGAAAATAGATTTGTCAATAAATCAGTGCAATTTCACTATAAGAAGTCATCTTGGCCGAGTGTGGTGATCCATGCCTGCAATCCGAGTACTCAGGAGGCTAAGGCAGAAGGATTGCTATCAGTTGGAAAATAGACAGGGCTACACAGGGAGTTGAAAGCCAGTCTGAACTATACATAGAGACTCTGTTTCAAAAAAAGAAGTCCAGCGCAGGCACTGACCAGGACACAATTTAACTGCCTTCCAGGGGCCTGACTTCTTGGGACCCCAGAGGAGAACGAGAATGGCCCCTTCCGGGGCACAGCCCACTGGGCCCAAGCAGCGCAGGCACCAACCAGGACACAACTGAACTGCCTTCCAAGGGCCTGACCTCTTGGGGCCCCGGAGGAGAACGAGAATGGCCCCTTCCGGGACCCAGCCCACTGGGCCCGAGTGGTGCAGGCACCGACCAGGACAGAACTGAACTGCCTTCCAGGGGCCTGACCTCTTGGGATCCCAGAGGAGAAGGAGAACGGCCCCTTCCAGGGCCCACCCTGCTGGGCACGAGGGGCACCAGTGCACGGGCTTGGAATCAGGGACAAACACCTCCCCCCTCGCCCCCCATCAGCAACCTGCTGTTTCGGAGGTCTGGCTAAATTGATAGCAACCAAGGAACATCAAGCAACTATTTGCTAGTATTGTTTCATAGATTTTACAGGCCTCTGGTCAGCAACCTGAGCATCTCTTTGGAAGGTGACAGTAGGCAATGTAGCAAGTATGGGGGATTCTCTTCTGTCTTGTCTTCCAGGCCCAATATGGTTCTCTCTGTTTTGCTTTACTCTGATCATTATTATTATTATTAATAAAAAAAATCATCTCTTATTTCAATGTCTCTACTGTTTTGAACCTTTATTTACTATGTATTCAAGGGGGGTAAACACGTGTTTTTTTTTGTTTTTTTTTTTTTGTTGTTTTTTTTGTGGAACTGGGGATTGAACTCCAACCTCGCACCTGCCAGGGAGGCACTTAAGCCACTGAGCCAAACTCCCGGCCCTAGTTTTTTGAGACAGAGTCACACTATGTAGTTCAGGCTGGCCTTGTGCTCATGCTGTAGCCCAAGCTGGCCTCGAACTCACAATGCTCCTCCTACCTCAACCTCCCAAGTGCTGGGATTAAAGTCATGTGCCACCACACCTGGCTAAACATATGAGTTTCAAAAAGCATAATCACTTGAAATTGATTTTGTTGCATTGGGAATAATTACACATGTTAGCAAATAAGGTCATATCAAAAATGAGTTTTAAAACACCCTTGTAGATTTTATGAGGGTCTTATTTTGTGTATACCCATAATTGATTTAACCAATGTCCCATAATTGTTTAATATGGGTAGTGACAGGCTTTACCATTGCAAGTAAAACATATAGTATTTTAAAAACATTTTATTAGTATATATGTGCAGTACATAATTATTACATTTAGTGTAGAGAATTGGTACATGTACGTAATGCATCTCAATTCTGTTTTACCCTTTCCCCATCCTCCTTTCGGTCAGCATCAGATTCCATTCTCTATCTTATAAGTCATTATGACATTTATTATCATATGTTCAGATTAACAACCAGACTATAAGACACATGAGACAAACATACCAAATTAAGGTGCACTTTAAGACACATCATCCAAGCCTGATTAAAATTAATTTTTTCATAGAACTTTTTTTTTTAATGAAACAAAGTAGGAAGGCAATTGATATATTGGGGAGGAAGAAGAAATACCAACCACTAGACACATTACATGATTATTTTTATATAAAAATT
This sequence comes from Dasyprocta punctata, assembly GCA_004363535.1. Classification (NCBI taxonomy): domain Eukaryota; kingdom Metazoa; phylum Chordata; class Mammalia; order Rodentia; family Dasyproctidae; genus Dasyprocta; species Dasyprocta punctata. The sequence goes on along the minus strand of RJWM01002517.1, from coordinate 29,376 downwards.
TTACTAAAAATATTGTATCACAGACATTAGTTAAATGTTTTTCAAGTCTCAGCCACTTGAAATGCTACTATATATCCCTATAGTGCATGGATATCTAGTGAACTCTTTTAAATCTATAACTGCTGTCATCTGATGAAAGTCTAACAAGCATTTAGCTAATAACTCCAGGAATGCAGCATAAAAACTAAATGCCAAGTTATATAATTTAAAAAAATGACAAAGAGAAATTTCTCATTTCCCACTCAACAGCTTTGCATTGCACCATATGTTTAGAAAATCAATTAAGAGCACACCAGGGTATCTGAAAACAGTATGCGGATGCTATGAAATTGTTATAATGTGCTGGTGTTTCCAACAACATACTTCAATATATATATATCGAGAGATAGTCCATAGTAAAAAAAAAAATAGCCATTTAGTAAAACAAATAAAAAATATTCTCTGGGACAAAGAAAGGGAACTTGGATATATATAAATCTTACATGATACTCATGTGTAAAATTGATAAATGCCAATATCCAAAGATTTTTCTAATGTATAAAAACTTAGAATTATCCATCCTGTCCTACTTTCTCGAAGTCCAAAAAATACTATTCCATTTAAACACTGAACAACTGAATCTCACAGCACGAAATCAAGCTGACCTTGTTCCGGTACAATACAGTAAAGGTACCGGCCAGAAAGAATGCTGATGTTTCCCTAGTACTACGCAGAGAACAGCATCAGCAACTTTAATGAACGTCTATTATTATTCACTCACTGAAAGAGTGTGTGATGTTTCCACATAGCATAAGCTTAACGGAACTTACAATATCCAGATAAACTATCATTTCAAATAAGCCACTTCTTCTTTCTCCCATGCTCCCTGACATGGGTAGACTTGAAGAGCAGCTACAAATGTAACAGTCACTTGAAATGCTATAAATGACATTATGTAATTGGGAATGTGGATTGGACTTAAATTTCACAGACATTTAGCTCATATGTATCACTCTTTGGAAACCTTATTTCTTATAGTAATATCAGACTATGGAGGAGGCCAATGTGTAGCTGTCTGCAGCCTCAACTCATGCACAACTTATGTATTAATACTAAGAGAATCTAAAGCAGTGATTCTCAAATGCTGCCAGAATCACCCCAGGGGCTTAAAACACCCACCGATCTCTAGGCCTCTTAGAAATGCCCAGGTGATGATGAGGTTAGTGAGAACTGGGATCTTACTTTTAAGAATTCCTGCATTAAAATAAACTTGGGCTAAACTAGGGATTTTACTGCACTTTATACTGGTTTCTAATACAGTTCTTTACAGAGCTAGTGAAATGGTCCTATCAAAGTAGCTAAGTGCCCAAGCAACTTTTGACTGATATTGCAGACCCTGTAACCTAGGAAAGAGAGCCTGAGACAAGAATTAAGTGTTATGCTATGTCAGGAGAGTACACTGTCAGGGCAGTGAGAATAAGAGATATGAAGCAGGGAAGGTTAGTAAGCAGTTCGAGGTGATGTACAACCAGGCTTGTCGTTGCTTCAGGACAAGCTGTGAAGAGACTTCGTTGATTCTGCTGGGCCACATGGAATACATCCAGACTCTTCAGAGAAGCTGTGCATTGGGTAGTCCATGAGAGAGAGAGAAAGAGAATTTTGCCTTCTCCTCTTCTGTAAGTATGCTTCACAGTAATTTAACCCCTGCTCTTCCAAGCTGTTTCATCTGAGCCTGCTTTAAGGGAAAGTCACCTTCTAATTTTCAAGAGATCTGGCACTTTATCCAAGACTGGCAGTCTTCAGGAGAAGCCAGAAACCCAGGACTTAGTGCTCACTAAATTAGCTATTCAACAGCAGCCTACAAGGAGGCCTCTCTCTTCTCCTTCTGGCAATTGTACAGCTGAATTTCAGAATGCAGAATTGTGATGCCCAGAAACAGTAAGTTCTAGGACTGTAATCAGGACTTGAGCAAATTTCAGAAGCTCAGGATCTAGACAGTGTCCAAAGAGGTGTGTTAATCTGTCTGATGCCATTAGAAACTGAAAACATAACCTCATTTTTACAAACTTATCACCAACAAACAAGGGCAGTACAAGCCCCATCCAACTCTTAAATGGCAGATTTTGATACCAAACCTCAGTTCAATGAGCTCGTGGTTACCTGAAAGTGCTGGACATCAGCTGAAATTCTAACTCTGAATAGTACATGCCATAGTTCTGCTTACTAGAAACAAAGGAATTGTTTTTATCCTTTAAAAATCTAAATGTTAATCAGTTTTATATGCCTTTTAAAAAGTAACTGAATCAAAAAATTGCAACAAGATAAAAACTAGAAAATCCTCTTTTAAATGGAATGAGGACTTTTGAACAAATTTTGAAGGAGATTTTACAGGCACCTTAATGAATGATACACTAGCATTCTTGAGTAGCAGTGAAATTAAACATAACAAATCTATTTAAATGTATGAATTAGATATTAAATATCCTTTCATCTAGACATAAAATTGCATAAAATTTTATACATATGACATTTTTATTTTTAGTAGAAAATCAATTTTTCCTGTGTCCACTAAATGCATAAATTTTAATATAAAATATGCATGTGTCCATGTGTAAGCAAATGTGTGTTGCATTTATTTGTAACACATCTATACATCCATGTATGTATATACACATCCAGTTACATCAAGATACACTGACAGAAATCCAAGGAATATTGGTTTGAAAGAGCACTAAATCATCAAACCATCTGACTGAATAAATAATTCACTACAGCCATGCCTAAGAATGCTAGGGTATGTTAACCTGCAGACCCAGAGCCACACCAAGCTCTGAACTCTATGTAAGATCTGACTGGATGATAAATAGTCTAGCCCAATAGAGATGACATTCTTGAACCACATCCTGCTTAACTTCTTAATTGTACATTCTCTTATTCATCATCTTCAGACCTCTTTGGTCATTTTTTCGTGTTCTTTGAAAACTCCAGCACCTGGAACAAAGCCCTCCTTCCTCATCCTCTGTTGTGTACAGCACCTGCCTTGAAGATCCACCTCACCCTTTCTCTAAGCACTATTCCAGTGGTTCTCAAATTGTTGTCAGGCCCACATCAGCATCAAATGTGACCATGTCAGACAGTTTAATTCACTGGCCTATGGAATCCAGATGTCAGGCTTAGCAATGTGTTTTAAGAAGTCTTCAGTGATTTGGCTGCATGTTAAAGTTAGAGAACCATTGCTTCACTTTGCCAGTCTCACCCATGTGCCATTAGCTTTTGCAGTTATCTGATCAATATCTGGAACTGCTCCTCCTCCAAAATTTTGAGTCTGGCGTTCTATCCTCTGAGTACTATCCATGCTTGCTATTCTTTTCCTACATTAAAACATGCGGGCCCCTCATGTGGCCTTCTTCTCTCAGTCTCACAAACCCTCCTTCCTTCCTTTCTTTCCTCTCCAGCAGGGAATTCATGGTTAACCAATTAAACTGTGCTCTCATGAGTACACTCAGTTCCCCCAGTTCTTTAACTTTTGACCGCAACTGTCTTGCCAGTGCCATACCATAAATCAATCCAGCTGCCTCTTTCTTTCTCCAGGTTGTTTCTGTGTTGCCAAGTGCTGCTACAGAAAATCACATAGCTTTGCTTACTGGCTCTGTGACAAATTTATTATATCCAACTGCAGCTAACTCCTGTCCCTTGATTTGCAATTCTTTTATTCTTCCCTGTCTACTTTTCTACCAGAAACAATTGTTGTATAGCTTTGTAATTTTTCACTTCTCCCAGTCTCATCTTCAGATGTAATTCTCACTCCTTCAACAAGTGAGAGTCCACTAAGCTGGCATGATGGCACCTACTAGTAATCTTAGCACTGTGGGAGGCTGAGGCAGGAGAATATGAAGTTGGAGACCAGCTTGTGCAATTTACTGACTCAGCAAGATTCTGTCTCAAAATAAAAATTCAGTGAGAAAACTTGAGGTTAAATCCTCAGTAAGAGAGAGAGAAAAAAAGAAAGACAAATAGACAGACAGACAGAGAAAATGAAAGAGAGATCCAGATACCCAGGCTAGAACTCCTTAAACTTCCTTCTCACAAATATCATTGCCTTTTTCCCTTTCATCAAGATGTGTCTCGACTTCCTTTCCTAGGGAACCTCATCCAGCTCCCTTTTTTTTTTCCCAATTCCTACATACACTAAGATCTTGACGCATAATTTCTGATAATTTTGATGATCACTTCTATATAAAACTATATTATTTGTATCCACTGCCTGCCTTACACTGTATTTTAATGTGGTAAAAAAAAATACAAAACATAAAATTACCATTGCACAGTTCAGTGGTCATAAATGCATTCACATTATTAAACAACCATCTCCAGTGTCTTCTCCAGACTTTTTATCATCTAAAACTGAAATTTTGTACCCAGTAAATAATAACTCCACATTTTCTCCCTAACTTTTCCTAATTTCTATTCTTTATGATTTTATTCAGCCTTAAAAATGAATGAAAGTTTGATACATGCAACAACATGGACGGATCTTGAAAAAAATAGGCCAAGTAGAATATACTGGATACAAAAGCACAAATACGTGATTCTGTTTATATGAGAAAGTCAGTCATCCAAAAGGACATCAAAAGAAGAGCAGTGTAATGGAGTTATATTTCTCTTTTAAAGTATTTTTTGGAAATTATTTTTTGTTTTTCTTTTAAATTAATATTCAAATACCTCTAGGGGCAGATAATTTTCAAGATCTGAATGAAAGTGAAGCTGATCCACAGTGGATAATAATACTCAAGAGATATAGCCTGGTTTGCAAAATGTGTGTCATCAACAAGACCCAACCTGCTACAGTACTTTTCAGTTCAAAGGTTGCAGATACATGTGATTTTATACAACCATCATTGCAGGACACAGCATGGATTACATTCTAAGTAGAGCTGACCAATAGTCCATCCAGCTAATGCTAAGCCTCTTCCTCAAATAATGCCAGATGCTTCAGTGGAAAACACAAAGTGTGTCAAATATTCCTCACCCTGCTCTACAACAACATACACAGAATTTATTCTTGACCTCAGCTCATCAACAAGCTATGCCAGGAGCATGAGATCTTACAGTCCTCATAATAATTTTATCTTTGCTAGTCAAACTGCATGTGCTATGAAATATATATCATACATATAAAAAGTTTATGGAAATACTTCATTTTCTTCCTTTAGAATACACTCTTTTCCAATTCATATTGTGGCTACCTTTTGCTAGAGGTAAAACATATAGTATAAATAACAGAAGTATTTTATTCTCCTAAAGTACTTCGTTATAGACAAATACCATTATCATGTCTTCTCAATGACAGACTTATGCTAAGCACTTTATATACATAGTTTCTCATCATAACAATGCCAGTGGTATTATTGTTCTTTTTACAAAGAAGGAAGGGGAGGCACAGGGTGGATAAATAATGTTGCCCAAATTCCTACAGTTAGTAAATATCAGAATAGGAGAGAGAATCAGTCCTGTTTGGTTCCAAGGTTATCATTAGAGACCACTTCCTCCATAGTGCCCTTTTAGAACAGACAAGAAGCAAACTGCTAAGTCAGGACACTCGAAATGTAAAGGGGACAACAGAAAGGTAGAATGTGGGTTGTGGAGTCAGATCATTCAATTCAGAGCTCTAGTACTTTAAGTGTGAAACTTCGAGGGCTTTACGTAATTTATTTATTCCTCAGTTAGTATTTCTGTGAAATGGAAAGAGAAATTCTTCTGCTCAAGTATTTTGGAAATAAGCCCTGGCCCTTTGTGTACCTGGCACAAAGAAAACACAATTACTGTTTGTTAAAATGATGTTTAATTATGTTGTGATATAATTGAATCATTGTGTACAGTATTGTAGAACCTGGTTTATATGAGTGAAACCAAGAGAGTAACCTGAGCATCTACACATTTTTCTCTGATTGCACTCAATCAATGAATAATAGTGTTTTTGATCTCATCAGTGTAACTGTGCGTCTACATAACATACATCAATCTACAGGTCTTTAAAACATTGATCACTGTCCATCAGACCTGCACAATGCATTTACAATGAACCATTCAACAAAATCATGAAAACTTAGCTACTATAAAACAATGCTTTACTGTGGAGCAAGATTTACTACAAAGTCAACCTCTCCATAAATCACTACAGCATGGAATTACTAGGACCTGAAGGGAAGAAAAATATTACTATTCAACTAGTCTCTCAGGCTTATAAGGGACCTAAAATTACTGTTTTATATACCACTTTGCTCTTGTTAATATTTCTTGTTTTGTTTTAATATTATTTAAAGGAAAAGAAAATTATAAAGACATTAAGACATTATTAATCACTTTCAACAATGTGTTTGTGTATATTTTAGTTTAGCAGAGGATGAGATTTCTGAGGGCAGCCCCCATAGGAGATACCCATGTGCTGGTGTGTGGCCTGCAGAGAGCACTTATCCTGCCGTGCTTTCCCTCCTCATCTTTAAAACAGCTGAACCTGCTTCACGAGATGGATCTCCACACAGAGAGACTGCAGTGCTGACTTTGTGTGAGATATTATTCCACATATTCCATATATAACAGTGGGTAAGAGAATAATTTTCCTGCTTTAAAGAAGTTAATAATTAGGGCTGGGGATGTGGTTCCATCAGAGAGCACTTGCCTACCATGCTGGAGACCCTGTGCTGAATTCCCAGCACCATAGAGAAATAATTCCTTTTTCAAAAATTAAGGTTTAGAATCACATGAAGAAAGACAATAAATCAATATGTCAATAGGGATAAACTGAATTTTGTCTTCCACTCTGTCAGCAGTAAGTTTTGTGATTTGTTTTGAGTAACTCATTTGACCTTGCTAAGCGTCACACTGAAAAACATAAAAGCAAGAAAAAAATAAAATATGGAAAAAGACTTCGAACAATCTTTTATGGTAGCTCCTAGTCCCATTTACCTATTATGCAATTAAAAAGTAGCTGATCCAACCTGAGATATAAATTAAGAGAAAATGCTTTTAAACGCTTTTAGTGTATTGACCACATGTGCTGTGTTAACCCTAGATTTTAAAGACTTGGTAGGAAATAGAGAATATAAAATTCCAACAATATTTTTAGAGATAAAATGTTGAAATTATATTTTAGATGTATTAATGAAGTAACACACATTTAATTATTTTCACTTGTATATTTTCGCTTTTTTCAAAATACGACTACAAGAAACATTTAAATTACATATATGACTTGTATTTGTGGTTCATACTAAGTTTCCATTGGAAAGTGCTGCCCTAGAATGATGGGGACCAGGATGGAGGGTTACATAGAAGGGTCAAGGAAGGCCTCTGTAAAGATGACATTGTGAAGCGCCAGGAAGGAGTGAGGAAGAAAGCCATGTAAGTTTCTGGATAAACAACCTTTCCAGACTGAGGGACCATTAGGAATAAATGAAACAATATATGAAACTCAACTAAAAAGGAACCTGATTCACAGTATATAGGAGCAGACTTATCTGTGATGACTATTCAGTCCTGAAAGACTTGACTGATAATTACCAATAAACATTTATACCGTATGGCTTATTTTTTAAAACTTTTTTTTCTTTTTTCTGAGATGAAATAGGATTAAGGCATCATTAGGGTTTACAGAAAAGCAGCTAGGCAGAAAAAAGACCTAAGATCTGTTCTACAGCTGGGCAGAACAGAAGATCTCTTTGGTTCTGACAAATTTTGTGACCTTGTGACAATACGTAACTCACATGGTCTTTTTAAACTTTATTTATTAGTGTGCAAAATAGAAGGGAAGATAAATGAGGACACAAGCTCTGTGTTCTGTAAAGAGTTGGTACAAGACTCTGGAAATCTATTTAAATTATGTAATGCAAGAAATACAAGAAAAATAACAATGAGATACTCAAGTGATGTGTGCATGCTAATGTCATCAATGAAAGGTATAAGTGAGATGTCCAAAACAATAGTTTTTATCTCTATTGCAGTGTCATACAGTGTTTTATGTTGGAAGGAGTTATTTCAAATTAAAGACAAAAATGTCCAAAATAAACACCATAAATATTTTCTTTGTGTGCTTCTTTACATGTACTCTTGGTTCTCTCCACCCTCTCCCTGCTCTGGAAGGTTGATCTGCACAGACTCCATCGGTGAACTCCTCTGCCCTCTAGCTTCTATAGCTCTAGTCAGTGGGAGACAGTAAATGTCCCGAAGGCCTCCTGAAGGACTGCACTGTTTGAATAGCTCAAAGATGACTATTCTCTCAGACGAGGGTTTTATACAACCTTTATTTTTCTTAAACCCTATCCAGTATTTGAAAGTAACTTCTTCATTAAATTTTTCATAATTATACAGTGTTGGTATGCCATTCGTTCCTTGTTGTGTCCCTGTCAGCAGTAAGTTTCTTTATAGTGAGTTATGTAAATGAGAAAATAGTTACTGCAATCTTATAAAAATATCTTATGATTTGCATATATCCTCTTGCCAGAACACACAAACAAAAAGCCCACATACCTACATGCTAATCTGTAAAGACATAATTTTTAGGTAGTTATTCTGAATTTGGGTTCACAAGGTTGACTACTAGGCTGAAAAGTTGGTTGAATTTGTTATTTGTGGCTCTTTCTCTTCCTTACTTTTGAAATTCCCAGCTACACATGGAGCAATAATCACCTAGTTTCTGTCAGATCAACTCTTACCACCTCCTTCTCCAATTCATATACTCTAGTGCTATATATAAAGGGACTCTTTTCAGATCCTTGATCGTGCCAGACTCCCCACATACTATGTGTCTTGCATACTGTGGTATACTGCCCACTCGGGTCCTTTTAGCAAGCACAAACATGGAAGAAAACTGTTGTGTTCCTTCTCCATATGTAGATAAAAGTAAAAAAAGCACAAAATCATTGAAAGTGAAATTTAGCTGGACATGGTGGTACACATCTGTAATCCCAGGACTCAGGAAGCTGAGGCAAAATGATCTCAAGTTAGAGGCCTGTCTGGGTTACACAATGCGTTCAAGGTCAGCCTGCACTACAAAGTCAGACTGTCTCAAAAATACCCCCTCTAAAAAACGTGGAACACATATATTTAACAATTAGAACTCATTTTTCTGTGATTGCTGATATCATATAATTTCCCTGAGACTGAACTTTTCTCATTTTCTAGGTGATATCACATTGCGGGTTTAACTTAGCCTGCAGTTGATTTGCCTGCTCAGTCACCCACCAAAATCCCTCTCTGTTCTTCAAGATTCTACTGAGATGTACCACCCCGTGAATGGCCACCATGAAGGCCCAATCCATGGATTAAAGCTCTAATCAATATGTGCCAGGAGAATCCTTTTGTGTACTCCACCATTAGTCCTGAGCACACCTTATTGTCATCACTAGCTTACCTGTCCTCCTCTTAAATGTCATTTTTTACTTGCTATCTTTCTGCCCTACTTTTTTTTACATACTCTTTTTCCAATATGTGGTGCTACTTATTTGCTCCTTTTGTCATTATCTCTTTCTTCTAGTAAAGTAAAAATTCCATTAAAACATGTTTTATTCCTCATTATATCAACAGTACACAGGTATTTCACACACAGTAGGGTCTTTATAAAAGTATGTTACATGAAAAAATGAATTTTATTATTAATCTCACATTCCTACCCTAGCAATAGAGCGAGTTGGTGTTTAATAAATGCTCATGTTAATGTTTACATAGCACCAACATAATTCCCTAGTACTGAACAAAACCCATGATATCCAGGAGAGGCAGCTGGGACTTAACTCCAGAAACTTATTATCATTAAAAAATGTAGTGTTGGTGTTACTAGATCTCCAAGAAAAAAAATTATGTTTTTTTCTACATTAAAATTCTCCATTTAAAAAACTGGTGAGAAACAAAACAATTATTATGATACATTCTGTGACCCAGATGAAATTTCTGTAAGTACAAAGCAGTCAGGAAGTGATCAGTTTGAGAACACTGCCCCACATGCTTATCCAAGAAAATGCATCAGACAATAAATATCAACATCCTAATGATGAAATTCTTTTTATAACATTAAAAACAATTTCTTGGTATAGATTTAAGAAGAGGTGGCAAGTTCTCCTATGTTTTTACTTTTAAAAAAAGTTTTATTACAATGTTCCAAAGAGTATGAAAGAAAATCACTAATTAGAAACTACTAAATAATTTGAAACTTGATTATAAGTAAATTCTACTTTACTGAAAATATAATGATAAGAATTATCTCCTTTAATTTGTTTGTAATATGTTTTCTTCTTCCTAAGTGAACAAGGGAGGGTACAGAATATAAGGGTAAGAAGAGTACCTCAGAAGTCATTTTGTCAATATCTTCACTTCATAACTAGGAGAAAAGACTTGCTGGAGGTCTTGTGATGATGGAGCTGGAAACAGAGATTCTTTGGGCTCCACTGACTGTCCCTACCAAAATCTACTGGCTCCAACGTGCCTCTCCTTTGGTCCAGGCCCTTCATGTTGGACATAGAAAATGCTGTTTCATTCCCATGTCTGAGTTTGACTTCTCTGGACTATGCACTGTTTTGTGACCCCGCAGTACCCAATGGCTCAATTCCTGCCACTCCCACATCAAACTCCTATTGCCAAAACCTTAGCCTTGGACATGTGCCCAGATGAGCTCAGTCACCAGGGAGAAAGCATGACTGGATCAATGGTGGTAGAGGAGGGGGTAGAAAGTGGAAATTTACCATCCCTGTGCACCATGGAATATCTGATCCACAGCCTCATCTACTCTAATGCTCTATTTCACTCCCACATGATGACCTGACCTTCAACAATTACTCATTTTTATAAGATTAATAAAGACTGAAAATCACCTCACTATTCCCCAAAGAATAAAAACAGGACAGACTTCAACAAGGCCATACAAGGTCACATGATTAAACACTAACTTATAAAAACTCTTAATTTTCTCTTGCAATGCATTTTGACTTTTTTCACTAACACTTTGATTTTGATGTTCGTACTCCTCACACCATACAGTTTATCCTTTTAAAACAAATAATTTTAAAGGACAGTTCACTTTTTACTTCTTATACTTGAGTCAATGAAAAAAACACATATTTCTAAAGAAGGTATATCTTTTGGTCAAAAACAGACCACAGGAATTAATTTTTTTGTGAGTCACAACATACTCATAACTTGAAGGAACAAAACAGAAAATTTTTGGATTTTTTTTCCCCCAAGTTACAGTTGGTCCCTTGCCTAGAGGAGAAACTGTGGCTCCAGGAATGTGTTTCCAAACTGATGTCTACATTATCATCCCATCATTAGAAATGATCATGGATCAACAGGATTTATTATAATTTTTAATATTTTTAGGTGCCATAGTCAATTGCAATTGAGACCAACATCAGAAATCTATTGTTGTGCATATACCAAGCATGATGAAAGCAACTGTCCAAGTAGCAGAAAACCAAACCATCCTTCTGAGGAAGGGATATTTAGATAGACAGAAAAACAAAAAGAAATGCAAACACTAGTCCAATCACAAAATCAGGTTTAAGAGCCTGGAAAATTACTTTTCTCTTTATTCAAGTACCTCTCTCACCCTGCATTCCTCTGTATGTGTAAATTAATCCATACAATTTGAAAAGCTTGATGAAGTTTCAGTTCAAAGGCTCTCACTAGTTCACCTTTAATAAAATCCAGGTGTGCTACAAACTTGAGTGAGTCTTATTTGCTGAGAGTATTTGTTATTATTTAAATAAAAAATTGAGCAAACTGATAATTTGACTCATACTGCCAGGGGAAAGAGATGCTTAGTTAAATCGCCATTATTCTTGTTTTAATAACTTCCATTTAAACTGGCTTCATTATGTGACTTAAATATCATATCGCGTTTATTAAAAGCACTTAAAATATGCAACATGAAATAAAATTACAAATGCTTGATTTGCTATAAATTGAACACAGGTGTGGGACTGTTTACAATCCTTTGGTACAGCAGGAGTCGAGCTTTCATTTATATTTCATGGGGCAATAAATACCATTTACCTCTGAAATGTTAGAATCTTTACAAGGAAACTAAAAATACGATGCAAGTGTCGATGCAGATCAAATTTTATACTCAGCCACCATCATGGTATATCCTTCAGCAACGTTCCAAGTGCTTCTTTATTAAAAGCTTAAAAGAGGGAAAAACAAATACCTATAATTAGAAAGCATGAACCCCCAAATGCTTTAGGGAGAAAAATGACTGCATACTGCAGAAGTGTGTGCAAACCTGGGGAAAAACTGAAAATGGGCTCCCCTGGGATGGCGGCATTTGGAAAAGGCACAGTCAATTTGAATACAGCTATAAATTTCTTCCAAGGAGAGATCATCTGAGAATGTACTGGTCTCTTGAACTGTGTCTTGCTTCCACTTAGCAAAATTCAGTTCCTTAATCAACTTTCAGAAACTAGAAAAAAAAAAAAAAACTATAAACTGTAGACCATGACAGATTTGCCTTTTTTTTTTTTAATGTTAAAAATGTAAAGTCAGTGAACAGGATTATAAATGAGGGCCTGTGCTTGGTGACCTGAAGCCATTTAGTGGTGATATGGAAGGGAAGAGAGCTGAGAAGAGACAGCTGGGTTTTAGTACTGAGTCTGGCATCATAGGCATGTAGAATCTTGGAAAGTAAGTAGGTCCCTAGGTGACTCAGTTTCCACATCTGTCAGAGGAACAGTTAGACATTATGTCTGGACTTGGGCTCAGCTACAAAGCTCTGTAAAAAGGTTCATTCAAATACTACTCCTTGCATGGGCAGCAGCAGTAACTACTGAGCACTAACTTTATTATAAGCGCTGAGCTAAGAACTTGGCAAGCACCAGCTCACGTAATGCTTACAGCCCAATGAAGAAGGTTTCATCTCCTCTCAAGAAGGGAAAAAAGGAACTTGTTCAAGATGCCATTTATGAAAAAATTGGATAACCAGGATTTAAAATCAGGTTACTCTTGCTGAATTCCACTGCTATGAACCTCTACCACCTTCTTGTGTAATTTGTGATTCTTAAGTGTTCTGGCTAATTTAATAGCTTTCCCTACCCATGAGCATTTAAGTTACCTTCATATTTTATCAGCTGTCTCTAAGAAACAGTTTGTTCCAAGTTCCACAATATAGAAATAAATTTGGTATTATTCATCTAATTACTTTAGAATTTCATATGATGTTTTTACTCTTTCTCATTTCATTTTTATATAATTTCATTGATTTTTGTATCAAATGTTAATAAACATTATTTTATTAGAGTCTGGTTTGAGTCCTCCTAATTATAATATTTATATGGAAAACTTTCAAAAAGCAGTACATTTAATTGTGCAAAATTTTCAATTTATTTGTGTTAGTTGCCTTTGTTGGCTCTTTTATCTTTCCATAATTAACTGATGTGTCTTAGTTACATTCCTCATCTCTCAGAAACAGTACTCAACCCTCACAATTTAAAGGAAGAGAGGCATATTTTGGCTTACATTTTGGAGGGGTTTCAGTCCATAATGGGTTGGGTCCACTGGAAGACAACATGGTAGAAGGGCATGGAAGAGGACAGCTGCTCATGGTGTCACATCCAGAGAACAGAGAAAGGCAAGGGGAGAGCTGGAGAGGAAGATAAACCTTTCCAGGCCACACCCTCAGCGACCTGACTCTTTTGATCTGAATCTTTTTTTTAAACAGCAAGTCAGCTATAAACTCCATATCCGTTCACCTTCCAAAAGCCCTATCTGCGAGTGCATAAGGCTCTCGGAGGACATATAGATATAAACCACAACATTCTTCCCTGACTCCCAAAAGATTCATGTGCCTGTCTCCATGCAAAATATGTTGCCAAATTCTAGAAGTACTAACACTGCTGAAAAGTCAAACTCCGAAGTCTTCTCTGAGACTTAAAACAAGCGCCTAGCTGTAAGCACTATAATATTCAAAAAGAAAGCTAAACACTACTCACATACAATGGCACAGGATAAATATTCCCATTCCAAAAGGAAGGAACAGGAAGATAAAAACGAATGGGACCAAAGCAAGAAAAATACTGAATTTTACTGCTTTGTGTCCAGCACTCAGAGCAAGTTGTGGCCAGATGTGAATTCCAAACAGCTTCGGCAGCCCCATCCCTATGGCATTGCTTGTGGTTGTACCTCTCATAGTTTCTCTGTTGGATTGGCTTTGCTCACTGCTTGCAGCTTTCCTCAGAAATTCCACATGCCTGGCTTCTCAAACTTCCTTGGGTCTCCCCTGTACTTTTGGCTTCACTGTCACAGATTTACACCCTGCCATCTCAGGTGCAAAGGCCTTCTTCTGAAATCTGAGTGGAAGCCTACCTGACCCCATAATTATTTCATTCAGCATGCCTGTAAATCTGAATCAAGTAGATGATGCCACCAACTTGAGCAGTAACCAGACTCGCTGGCATGGTGGTGGCACCAGTCTCTGAGTGTCTCAGCACAAGTGAACTGAATCCCCTACGTAACTACCCTACGGAGCCATTCTCTTTCTTGAGTACAGTGCCCTGGGACTCTCTTCTCAAAGTAGTCTTTCATTTTCCCAAATTTAAATCTATTAAGGGTGGGATCTTACTTACTCCTGTGGTGCTCTTAAGCCATCCTTTCAAATGTTTATTTGTAAAGTGCTTTTGTTTATTTGTTTGCTTGTTTTATGTTTTTGTGAATACTAACTTTATGAACCACCAAGCTCTCCTTCACTTCAATGTTATAGGCCCCAGATTTACTGGAGCTTTCTTTCTTGCCAGATTCTAAACTTTTCACATTATTAAGCCATGCCCATTGGGAGCTCACTAAAAGCACCCAGTATTACCCATGCCACAGTTTCAACATTAGGCTGCCTCAAAATTTCCTCTGCCATGTTAATTAGTCCAATAACCTTAATTTCAGCCTACTGCAAAGTCTCAGGACAAAAGTAAACTATACACAAATTTTCTAACAGAGTATAGCATATATGGTATGTAGTCCATTTACCACTGAGTCCTTGCTACCAAATGAAACCTCCTGAGGCTGGTCTTCACCAGCTGCCTTTTTAATCAACATTCTGATCTAAATTCTGACCAAAATCTTCCATTATGTTTAATTTACAGCATTCTAGGGCTGCTTCTCTATCCAACATCCCCAAACCTTTCCAAACTTCTCCCTCAAATGAGTTCCAAAAGCATGTAACCCATATGATCAAGTAGCTATACAGCAATGACTCCACTTCTCTGATAAAAACAAATCTGTCTGAGTCACTTTCTTATCACTGAAATATCCAGCATCCACAATTTAAAGGAGCAGAAGTTTATTTTAGCTCACAGTTCGAAGATATTTCAGTATTTTATTTCATAGGCATCTTGCAAGGCAGAATGGCATGGCAGAAGGACATGACAGTGGGAAGCAGCTCATGGTATGCCATCCAGAAACTAGAGAGAGTCAAGATGGAAGACACAGAGGGATATAAACCCTTCCAGACAACACCCCAAGTGACTTGTGTCTTCTGACCAAACTCTAGCTCCAATAAGCTATAAGTTTCCATAAACCAATCACTTCCCAAAGTTCTGCCTATCAGTGCATTAAGCTCATGGAGGACCTATAGATATAAATAATAACACTGTTCCATTGATCCAGTGATTAAATTGTCCAGAATTCACATATGCACACACACACACACACACATACACACATACATATATGCAGGAATATTGAAAATTTTTTTCACGTACTAGTTGTAACCAAAGAAAATGCAGATGGTAGGGACTTTTATACATGGCTTCTCAAAATTTATTTAAACATATAACCCAGCTTTCCCATTCCTAAGCATTTTCAAAAGGAAAGTAAAAAATTCATAAATAAAACTATCTGTGAATTTATTTACCTTTTTGCTGTTTTGCTTCATTTTGTCTTTTTCTTTTTTTCTGGTAGCCTTAGGGACTGATCTCAGGGGTGCTCTACCATTGAGATACATCCTCAGTCCTTTTTATTTTTAATTTTGAGGAAGGGTCTTGCTAAATTTCCCAGGCTGGACTTGAACTTGTAATTTTCCTACCTCAGACTCTCAGTGTTGGGATCAAGGCATATTCTACCAGTTCAGCTTATTTTGTTTTGTTGTAATTGACCAAACAATGGGAATTGTCCTCCAATAAGCCAGTGAATGACAAACTGAGGCACAGTCATACATGGAATACAATTCATAAATAAGAAGAGATAAATTATTGGTACATGTAACATGAATGAATATCATAGGCTTAATGATGAGTGAAGTTAGACACTCAAAAGACTGTATATTATCTATTTCACTTATGACATTGCAGAATAAGTAAAACTACAGAGACAGAAATCAGATGAGTACTTCCAGGAATCAGGTTGACTTAGTCACTTTCCTCACTGCAGAGACACAATACCTGACATGCACAAGTTAAAGGATGAAATGTTGATTTTGGTTCATGTTTCAGCCCATGGTCAGTGTGCTCCAAAGAAGAAACAGCATAGCAGAGGGACACAGGAGAAGAAAAACTGCTCACCTCATGGCAGCCAGGAAGCAGAGAGAAGCAAGGAGCCAGGAAAGGATAAACTATTCTGGATCACACCAGTGATTTCCTCTTCTGAACAGATCTCACTTCCTAATAGCAGGCCAGCCTCTAATGACCCATAATACAGTCACCTTACAAACATACTAGGCTGTAAGAACCATTTTAGATCTAAATCATATCACAGGTACAGAAAAAGTACAGTAGGTTTACATTGAAAGGCCAGGAGATTCAGGGAAAAAGTCGGGCTGAGTACTAGTTCGAAATTCATAGAACTAAAAAGTGAAAGGGGTAAACTATGCCTTTATAAAAATAAATAGATAAATAGAGTAACTTGGGTGTGTAAGATCCAATAAACCAGTAAGATAGGGTAGAATGGTATGGTTAAGATTATCTGGCTAACTCCAGTAACCAACTTTATAGTTCGTGAAGACTGGCGTATGCTTTTTTCTGACTACCTATAAGTTACTCTGACATCTTTATATCTATATTTATTACAAGACTCCATTAATATGAGAATCTTTCAACTCCACAATATACCTGAGAATGCAGGGCCCAATCCAAATTAGATCTTAGTGTTTCACAATCTCCACATTTTCTGTGCTTTGATCCTCAGTCATTTTTATCTACACTAAGGCATGCCTGGGACAGGATCCATAAAATTATATATAAAGAAAGGATCTATGCTAATTTTGTAGACTCTCAGGATTGGAAGCAATATTTAACTATAAATACTTGAATATCTCCAGCACAATATTTCCTCCAAGAAATTATTTAGTCTCTCATTGAATATTTTTTGGGTGGGGAAACTCATCCCTACATAAACTCATTCTTCCATGACTCTGATGCTAAGAAATTCTTTCCAAATTTCAGTCATTTCTCATAAGCCAAAGTAACCAAAGCATTTTGTCAACCAAAAACCTTTTCATTTTTCGATTCTTTACTCTACTACAGCCACGTAACCTTGGTCTTTAAGCAGCCTGAACCGTTTTGCATGGTAGTTTCACCATGTCTTTAAAGGTTTTCTATAAATAAAATATCTTTCCTCTCATGCTAAAATCATTTCAAAATTTTTTATATTCCATAAACAGTTGTCATGATTGGGGAAATTATAAGGATATATGGACAGGCGTCACCTGTTACTGATTTCAAGGCTGTTTTATAAATAACAGCAAGAGAAGGTGATTCTGACAGCCCTGAAGTTCATATATCATTGACATGCAGTTTGTTCCCATCATACAGAAAAAGTAGACAGAAATTTTTTTCCTTAAAAAATACTTATTCTACTCTTTAAAATTTTTAAGGAGACCAACAGATGGAATGAGGCAGAGGAATGTATTATGTACATATACTAACCCCACACTATTAATGTAATAATTTCATACTGCAAATATGTACTGAAAAGCAGGGGGGACTTTAAATCCAAATTTCTAATTTGGATTTACTGGCTTATGCATCTCCAAAGATAGTAAAAGGAAATATTAGCAAGCACATGTAAGGCAAAAACCTTATACAAGGATATTAATGCTGTTTTGCTAATTAAAATCTTTGATGATGTTCTATAGGTGTTTATAAATTTTGACAAAGATCTTTCATTCCACAGTAATTGACAAATAATCACTCCCCAAACTGCTGGGCATGAACAAGTAATGATTCTTTTGCACCTTTGTACCACTGGTCACCATGATTTCTCTGCCCTAAAAATTCCCTCTCTTAAAAATCACTGTGGAGCTTCACAATCTTCCTCTTCCTCTCTTGGACATATCTGCTTTCAAGACAACACAACAGTTACATAATATCCATGTTATGGAGAAAGATCTCTACCACTCATATCAGGTGCCCTTCATTCCTACTTCTCCAGTGAATCTCCTTATGACTTTTGAGCAGAGTCCATTGTCCAGTTGGGCTAATGGTCTCTTCTCTTCTTATTTCATTACATGTAATATCTCTGTGTGCTCATATTTCAATAAGCATTGTTTCTGCATTTGTAATAATTGCACATCTTCTTAGTATAAACCATCATAAAATAATATGATTTGAAATTTTTTTGTACCAGGAATTGAACTCAGGACCTTATGCTTGCTAGGCAGTATTTTGAATTTTAAAAATACAATCTTAAACAAATCCCAACCATTAATATACCCTTTCTACCAAATATAACTTTTAACTTGAGAAATTTTATTAGCTATATACATTGTACATTGAAAAATTGATGTGAAACAAATAAGAACACAGGGAGATTATTCTAGTTTGCAAATATATAATTACTTCAAAACATGGGTTTTACTGTTATCTGAATTTACAAAACCCATTAGTTGTCTTTATCTAATCTGAACAAATACATATAGATAAAGTTAACAAAATGCAATATAAAACAATATAAAATACAATACACCGAGAGATTCCTAGGAGATTAGTAAATCACATTTGTTGGTGTGTTTGGGAAGGTCATGGACTCGTAACTTTGGTGACCATCTCTGGTCTCTCATGCTCCCTCTGGGCTTGCTGCTTTTGTTCAGCATAAAGTGAGCATCCTTGTTCCACCGAACCTTTCCACTGTGATGTTCAGCTTCATCTCAGACTCTTAGTAATGTAAACAACTGACCACGCATGGATTGGAATCTCTGAACTATGGAATAAATGAATCTTTCCTCCTTTAAACTGTAGAAGTTGGGTATTTTTTCTCAGGAATGCAAGGCTGACCAAAGCAGACTAAAATGTTGAGTTCCTCACTTCCTAGAAAAGTACTCAACAAACTCAAATGAACTCTCAGGATTGTTTATTCTCCTTTGTATTTCTAGTTTTTCAAGGAAGTTGCTGGTTTTCAAATGGGCTCCATTGTTAACTTGGACATACTACAAGAAGGGCACAAAATATCAGAAGGCTGTGATTTCATTTTATTACATAATTCATTTGTTCATTAATTTTTCCTTTTATCCATTCATTCCCAAAACAGACATATAACTTAATAGTTACCAGAGAGCCCCTAAAACAAAGAAGACAAGAAATTTGTTCAAAGTAAAGAAAACCAATAGATTTTTATATTCAAATCTGTATCCTTTATTGGTTTTTCGAATGAACTACTTCGTAATCTAAATCCAATCTAACCCTAACCCTAACCCACATTATCCCATGCTCCAAAGCCTGTTTACAGACTTCAGTTTTTCATTCTTCTGCAGCTATTTTCTCTCCCTACTATATCAGTTTTATTAATTTTCAAGCATGTTATTATTTCTTGTCTTCAAAAACAAAAACAGGACAAATGAATTTCCCAACCACAATTTTTCTCCACCTGACACTTACATTGTCTCCGTCTCTTCACAGGAAAGCAAAAAGGTTATCTACAATTACTAGCACAAAACTCCACTTCTTTTCTCTGAATTCTACTTGAATCAAGCTTTCCATTACATCGCTCCTCTGAAATTTCCCTTCCTAGGATGATCCACACCATATAAAAGTAAATGGCCAGTCCTCAATATTCACATTACTTGACCTATTCATTTCTTCCTCTTTGGATTTTAGGGTATTGGTTTCTCTCTTACTACATTGGCTGGAACCCCTCACTCTCTCTTTGTGAATCTTCTTCATTCTCATGTTCATTAAAAACCAAAAAGCTAAAGAGTTTGGACTTGGTAATTCAGCAAATTTTCATCTATACATTATCTACATAAATTTCTTTGCTAGTCTTTTAATTTTCTTTGGTATTTTCAATCTTTTATTTTAAATATCATCAATCTGCTGACAGCACCTTCAGTTTACTGCTGTAAATGAGACCTTTACTTGAGACTTCAGACATAGCACATCTAACTGGCTGTTATGGGTTATGTTCCTGTGGCACCACCAAGTCTCAGGTAATCATGGCATAGATGCAGCTGAGTCTAGTATTCCTGATTGGTTTGTTGTCTGGCACTGGGATTGATGATGTGAATGTGGCACCCACCCAGGGGTGGAGCCGATACACAGTGTAAGGGTGGGAAGAAGATGTGTCTTCCCCCTCTTTTGCCAGCTCATGCTTTGCTGTTTTGTGGCTGCCATGAACGGCTGCCTCCACCCCACCCCACCATGTCACTCTGCCTTGGAGCCAGCTGAGTATGGACTGAAACCTCCAAGAACTGTAAGAAATAAACATTTCCTTCCCTGATTTTGGGTGTCAGGTGTTTTGTCTCAACAATGAGAAAAAAGTAACTAAAACAGAATTTGGTACCATGAGCAGGGTCTTCACTGTGACTATACCTGATAGTATGTTTCAAGAGTCTTTGGCAGTGGCTTGGGGGAAGAGTTTGGAAAGGTTCAGAGATGTCACCTGAAAGAGGGGTGCTGGAATAGCTTAGGCTGCTCTGTAAGGGAGATTCTGGTCAGACCTCAGAAGACCAGAAAACTAATAAAAAGCCTGTCAGCAAAGACCAGGCTCATGAGGTTTCTACTGGGAAGAAGGACTGCACTGGTTGTTGGACTCCACATGATGTGCATTAGGACTTGGCAGAAAGTTTGTCTGCATTTTGCTTGTGCCCAAAGACTTTGCCTGAGACTGAGATTAAGGGCAACGTACTGATTAATCTGGCAAAGAAAATTTCAAGGCAGTCGAATGTTGAGGCTGTGGCATGCCTATGGTTGGGGGCTTTTAGCCAGATTTATGTTGCAAATCAAGAGCAAAGAGCCCAGCAGGATGACTTAAAATGAGATTGGCCAGGAAGCTGTGGACTGTAAAGATAGAGCTGAGACTTCAATTGCTGACAAGGAACAAAGAAATAAAAAAGACAGCCCGGGGCCAGTCCAGGGAGCAGTGTGCCTCCACTTTTTGCAGTCTCAGGATGGCAAAAATGAAACAGGTTGCTCCAAGGAAAAAGCCACAAAGTGCCATGTTCCAGAGTGGCAACAGAGGCCATAGGAGTTTCCAAAATGGTGGTGGGCACACAAGATTCCACAAAGGTGGTAGCATAGAGAAGCTTTTCCTCACTATCAAGTTAAGAGAGCTCAGTGATCCAGGCACAAGACCCCTACAGCCAAGAGAGTGGAAAGTCTGGCTACTGCTCCAGCTGGCAGTGGACCTTGGCAGCAGACCTTGGCAGCATCCATGCAGCACTGGTTTTAGGTGCAAGGAAAATGCATGAATTCTGAGGTTAAGGCAGCTTCCACCTTGACTTCAGAGGGCAATATGCAAAGATGTAAGGGTGCAATGGAAAACTCAGAAGTTTGAAAAAGCCAGAAACATGGATTATCCAAGGAAAGCTGCAAGAATTGAGCAGAATGGGCCTAACAGAGAAGCTGCAGAAACCAAAACCCCTGCAAGTTTCATGGGAATGGAATCACTCAAACCCTTTGGAGCTCACAATTTGCCACAGATTGTTTCAGATGCTGGGCCTGCAACTACAGGTCTTAATGTTCACCTTGCTGGATTTTGGAGTTGCTTTGGTTCCAATGTTTTGTATTCCCCTGTTTGTAACTTTTGGAATGGCAATATTTATCTTGTGCCTTTCCATTTTGGAAGTGTTTAACCTCACTTTCATTTGTACAGGGGGTTACAGTTAATAGTTTGCCATAGATCTTGGAGGAGATCTGGGACTTGGACTTTTCAGTAATGCTGAAACTCTTAGGACTGTGGCAACTCTTAGAAATGGACTAAATGTCTTTTGCATAAAGGATGTACATGAGTCCTTGGTGGGCCATAGGTGAAATGTTATGCTTTATGTTCCTGTGGCCCCACCAAGTCTCATGTAATCATGGCCTGGATGCAGCTTACTCTAGCCTTCCTGATTGGGTTGTTGTTTGGCACTGGGATTGATGGTGTGAGTGCAGAGCCTGGGGCTGGAGCTGATATACAGTGTAAGGCAGGAAGAAGGCATGTCTTCCCAGTCTTTTGCCAGTTCATGCTTTGCTGTTTTGCAGCTGCTATGAAGGGCTGCCCCCTGCCATGCTTTGCTGCTTTGGAGCCAGCAGAGTATGGACTGAAACCTCCAAGAAATATAAGAAATAAACCTCTCCTTCCTTAATTTTGGGCATCAGGAGTCTTGTCTCAGCAATGAGAAAAAGTAACTAAGACACTGCCTATTCAGTATTTCCACTTCAATATCTAACAGACATTGCAGATCTTACATGTTCCAATCCACAAGCTTGCCATCCTTCAAATAGGTTTTTCTAAAATCTCTTCCATCTCAAGAAATGTCAGTTGTATCATTCTTATTACTGAATGCCTGAAGTTTCATCATGCCAAACCACTCAGCAAATTCTATTAATTCCACCTTCAAAGAAGACACTTACTACCGCCTCTGCCATCAATATTCTTTCCTGTGAACCTTCATGCATATCTCACCTAAATTGCTTCCCAACTTTCATGACAAGTTTCCTTCTTTTGCCCTTGCCCACATTCAAGCTAGACCCAACAGATCAGATAGTGATACTATTTAAAAATAAAAACTGGAAAAAATAAAAATTACTATAAATCCAGGAAGCAAACTAGTGCTTGGATCTGATTAAAATATATATTGTGTGATAGAGATAGAGATACAGATAGAGATAGATAGAGATAGAGATGTATTAGAAGCTGACAGGGAGATGCATGCCTATAATTCCAACAACAAAGCAGGCTTAGAGGTTTACAAGTTCAAGGTCAGCTGAGCAACTTAGAGAAATCTTGTCTCAAAATTTTAGAAAAAGGCCAGGCATGAAATTCAGTGACATCATACTTGCCTAGCCCTGTGTCTCCACTCACCAGACTAAGGCTAGGTATGGTAGATTAGGGAAACCATTTCTGTGATAGGTAGCTGATTAAGTGAAAAAGAAATGCCCAACTAATTGGATTAGCATACAGATATTTACTGGAAACAGAAGACCCACCCTGGGTTTGAATAGCACCAACCAATAGGATGTATTCTGGATGAAATAAAGAAGGAAGGTTCGCTCCAGTCTACACTTTCACCTGGGACATTGTCTCCTTCCTTCCACCACAGAACCTTCAACTCTCCATCACAGATCTGTGGGCCCCCTGATAAAGACTAGCACAAGATTCTAGTGAGCTCCAGGCCTTTGATCATTGACTGGATCTTTCAGATCTCCAGCGCACAGACAGCCCTTTTGCAGTCTTCCACAGCTGACCCTATGGGGGTGCCATTGTAAACCTACTATGTAAATTCTTATGTAATCTCACATTACATCTGTTTTTCTAGTGAACGCTGACAGATACAAGTCTCAAACAAACAAAAAAAAAATTAAAAGACACTGAGAATGTAGCTCAGTGCTCCCTGGGTTCAATCCTTGGTCAACAAATATGGTTCTGCTAATACTTTCCCATTTCACTTAGAGTAAAAGCAAAGATATATCCTGCAGCTCCCACACACATGATCGCTCCATAATCTCCCTGCATTTCTGCCATCACTACCACCTTCACCACCAAAGTTGATCACTCTCAACTCATCTCATGCTACTCCAATCATGCTAGCCTCAGTGTTATTCTTATGACATGTCAGGAACAGTTTTCCTGAGGTCTCTTTACATTTGCTGCCCAATGTTGATGGAATAATATTCACTTAGGTATCTACCTTACTCGATTTTTCAGCTTTCTAGTGATGTTACTAAAACTTTGCCTTTGAAACAATTCATGACCAAAATCCCCCAACATTTCTTTTCACTATTTTTCTGCTAAAAAGAGAGAGAATTATTCCTGTATGCAGCATGAGAAAAATTTTACGTATTTATTTTGATTTATATCTACTTCTCCTATAGCATGTAAGTTCCACCAGTGTAGAAAATTTTCTTTGTCTTCATTTTTCTGCCCTAGAAGTCTAGAAAAGCTATTGTCACAAAGTAGCTACTTCTGTAGTGGAGTGTGCTGATGCATATTTTTAACCTCAGCAGGCTGGAAGGGCAAGGTAGGGGGATTGCAAGGTTGAACCCAGTCTGAGCAACTAAGGAAGACCCTGTCTCAAAATAGGAAAGTTATTGGCCAATAGCACCTCCTCATTAAACGCTGAGCAAGTAAGTGAATGAATGCTTTTCCACACATATCAGTTGACTAAGAAACTATACAGCAAATTTTTTATATATTCAATTATGTCTTTCAATGAATATTCCTTTTTAAATTAAAAAATTGTTTAGCACATTCAAAAATGAGTAGAATAAATAAGTGAAGAAGTTATTCTGAGCCCATCCAGAATTTTTAACAGATAGTATTTGGAGTCTAAATGGGACTTATATCTTTTAATATGTTTTTATTTTAAAGAGAAAAAAATGAAACAATTTCAAAACAAGGTAATAGGAGGATAGCAATGTTTAATATATTGCATGTTGTTATCTACAAATTAGTTACTCAGAGTACAAAACATGGGCATTTAATTGTCCAAACAATATTAGCACAAACCTTAGTACTATAACTATCTTAACTTATACATATATATACATATATATACACATATACATATATGATATACATATATATATATATACATATACATATACATATACGTATACATATACATATATATAGATGCCTTGTTTTGTTTTTGGATTCTTTGCTTTCTTCTTCTCTCAAGGAATGCTTCTCTTTCCTTTGGAAGCTTCATCACATTTTACAATATCTACTGTACATTTTGAATCATATTTACACTTTCACCTCCTCACACTAGGAAGATAATATGATGTCTACACATGTGCATCTGCTTTATTTCACTTAGGTCTATGGTCCTGATTTGCATACATTTACCTATGGAAATCTCTGGTTTATCTTTCTTTATGAGTGAATAGTGTTCCACTGTATAAAAAGGCCATGTTTTTTAGTCATTCCTCAGTTGATGAGCATTTGGGTTGTTTCCAAGATGTAGCTATTACAAATTTTGCTGCTATAAACATGTGTGCGCATATATTGCTGTTGTACAATGTTTTAATTCTTCTGGGAAAATACCCAGAAGGGACATAGCTGGATCTAATGGAACCTCCAATCCTACTTTTTTTTAGGAATATCCACATTGATTTCCCCAGTGGTTCCACCAGTCTATACTCCCACCAACAGTGAAGAAGGGTTCCTTTTTCCCCATAGTCTCCCCAGTATTTATTATTGGTTGATTTCTTGGTAATAGTCATTCTTTCTGGGATGAGATGGAATCTCAGTGTTGTTTTAATTTTCATCTCTTGAACATGAGTGATGTTGAACATTTTTTCATATATTTATTTGCTGTTTGTGTTTCTTTATCTGAGAATAAGTGGTAGAGAAAAGGAGTCAATTTACCTGAATTCTAAACAGCTCCTGCTAGATCACTCAATAGTGACTATTTGGGTTGGACAATTAGATCTCTTAATTGATTTTCTCATATAGAATAGAAGATGAGGGACATAAGGTAGCATTTTTCTGTGAGACATTCAAAGATATCCCAAGCTACCATCTGTGTGAGATTATCTATTGCATGCCATATAAGGCTTGGGCAATGAGTAGTATGGGGGAGAACTTGAAGAATGAGTCAACAGAAGGGAGGTAAATCAGGACACTAGACTGTGATTTCTACATACCATTCCTAATTAACTGATGTGTACAGACTTATCCTTGTAACGTTATTTTTCTGTTGCTGACTCCCTCTTATTTTCCCTCCCTCTGATTGTTTTCCTTACCTGGTGGAGTCCTTCTGTTGGGGTTTGTGGAGTTGTAGTCCTTTTTATCTCTTTCTAGAATGTCCTTCAAAACATCTTGGAGTACTAGTTTGGTGGTCATAAATTTCCTCAGATATTTTTGGTCATGAAAGTATCTTATTTCTTCCTCCATTTTGAAAGATAGTTTTCCAGAGCACAATCAGTCTGGGTTGAAGATTGTTTTCCTTTAGAACTTGACATACTTCTCTCCAAGCTCTTTTTGACTTGAGGATTTGTGCTGAGAAATCAGCTGTGATTCTGATGGGCTTTCCTTTATGGATGATTTGTTTCTTTTCTCAAACAGCTTTTAATATTCTATTCCTGTGTTGAATTTCTGGAATCTTGACTATGATATGCCTGGCTATAGAATTTTTTTTTTAACCAGGGTTAATTGGAGTCCTATATGCCTCACTTATCTGTATGTCAAATTCTTTTTCTCTACTAGAGAAGTTTTCTGGTATGACATCTGTGAACAGTTTTATATGTGTGTGTGTGTGTGTGTGTGTATAAATATAAATAAAATTTCTTCTGCCCTCTGTTTTTTCATTGACTCCCATCAATCTTAAATTATTCTTCATTGCCTCTTCTAGCAGCTGCAGGATTGATTTCTTATGGTCCCTTGCTACCTTTAAGACATCTTCCTTCTCAAGTCCACTAACCACAAGCTTGTCTTCTCTATCTGAGATCCTGTCCTCACATTGGCTTAATCTGCTGCAAATATTTTCAACAGAATTTTTTATTCTCCTGTATATCTGCTTGAGTCTGCCTTATGGATTCCATCTCTTTCCTATGTTGAGCATTCATGGCTTCCATAATTTTCTTAAGCTCCTCTGTTTTTTTGTCTGTATCTGCTCTAGAGTTACTAAGTTTGATTTCTTTGTGGACAATGTCTCTGCAGTTCTCTGAGATTTTTGGTGGGGTAGTGGATAATCTCAGCAAGCTTTCACCTTCTGGCCAAGACTAGACTCATTCAGCCTGCAGCGGTCAGTGCACCTTCCACAGCCTGAGCCCAGCTGGTAGCCACTAGATGGAGTCAGCAGCTGCTCTGAATTATGAGCTCAGCCAGTTCCTCCCCAAGATGGCTCTCATGCAAAGGCTCCCTTGTGCGAGATAACTGAATTTCCAGCACTCGCTGGTTGCTAAAGAAGCCCTTCACATTCGCTGCTCCCCTCGACTGCTGCATCTCTCAGTAGAGGCCCCTGAGGTCGCCAGCAGTCACCATGTGTCTGGAGGTTTGAACTGCTCTTCTCACATGGTGAGTTCCATCTAACAAGAGAAGGCACTGCCGGCTACCTCCTCCTTCACTGAACTTTCTCTCTTCACTCTCACTGTGGGCTTCAATTCACACTTCAGATCCTTCCTAGGTCCAGAGGATCCATTTCCCTCCTTCTTGTCTTCCTCACATTGCTATATTCCAGCATCTGGATGGCAGCTCTCAGAGAGGCTCTTTCTCTGCTGCTTACCAGTCCACCACCTTGGTTCTCCTCCCTCTCCCTAAACAAGATTTAAATAGGATTTTGAAATTCCTCAGGATGACTTCCTGATCTCTCAGTAGTCCTTGACCCAGAGGTTGGAATCAATCCTCCACTGTTCTGCCTAGGTAATCTTTCCAAAATATAAAGTCCCCACTGTTTTGCTTTTCTGGTTAAAATCCTCCAGGATTACTTTTGCCTATAGCAA
Source organism: Dasyprocta punctata (assembly GCA_004363535.1). Classification (NCBI taxonomy): domain Eukaryota; kingdom Metazoa; phylum Chordata; class Mammalia; order Rodentia; family Dasyproctidae; genus Dasyprocta; species Dasyprocta punctata. Next base: position 1,567 of record RJWM01002517.1, on the reverse strand, counting down.
TATTTGTCAAATTTTCATATGTATTAGACTCATCTGGAAAGCTCCTTAAAACACAGACTGTTGCTGGTTCCCATTCCCAACACCCAAATTTTCAAACTCACTTGATCTAGAGTAGAACCAGAGAATTTGCATTTCTCTAAGGTCCTTAAGGATTGTATTACTGCTGATACTGAATCTGTACTCTGCAAACCACCGGACAAACAAGTGAATGCATTTGTTTGCCATACATCTCCCACAAATGAAGCTACATGACATATTTCAGAAATGTGTATCATAGTCAGGGTCCTACCAGGTAAGCCTTAGGTAGGGGATTAGAGTTGGGATAAGCTCAGTAGAACAACTGGACAGAATCTGAAAATCATGGAGATCCAGGACACAGGCACAGAATACAGGATAGAGGATGACTCCATAGTTCCTGAGCATGTACATGGACCACATCATAAAAGTGCTATTTTCAGTTCTTCATTTACATCTGCCATGAAACCAAGTGACTCTTTGATAGAATGATTTAAATTTGACATGAGGCCTAGTGAGTTTCTCAAAAGACAACTGTCTTGATGTCTTATTTGAATGAGAGAGGAACCCACATAGGAATTCCACATAGAAAAGACCTCTTTCACTTATCCTTGTGCCATTATGAGTTTGTTGACCTGCCCACTCTCACTCTTCTTGTCTACCTTCAATAAAGGCACGTCCCCATTACTTTCTCTGTATATTTTGTGTACTCATTTGTTCAGGACACGAAGAAACTAGAAAACTTTGCCTGGGACCCATATGGGAACCTTCCTGGAATGCTCTTCCAAATTTGATCCTGAACAATTCTTCCACAATTCCTAAGACAACTCTATCCTGTAATACCATACCCTGGCATTGATATAAAGAATCTTTATTTGGTCTCCTGAGAAACCCTTTCAGGGATGTTCATGAAAGCCAAGTCACAGAACTAAGCCATGAGAACCACTAGTATCTACATCAGTCAGTCAACTGTAGCCACCAGCCAACCAGGCAAAATAATAATGCAAGTCAATATTTACCTAAGCACATACTAAGTGTTTGGATATTTGCTGAAAACTTTATATGTATTACATTATTTAATGCTCTCAAAAACTCTAAGGCAGGTGTCATTATTGCCTATATTCTGTTGATAAGAAATCTCATCAAGATTAACTATTTGCCAGCATGCATCAAGGGAGATCTGATCCGCCTTCCGGGGATGGGGGCTCCGCCACCCCGGAGGAGAACCAGAACCGGTCCAACCGGACCACAACTTGCTGGGACCGTGAGGCACCGGCGCTCGGGCTCAGAATCAAGGACATCCCCCCGCCCCCGTAAGCAAGCTGCTGGCTCTGAGGTCTGGCTAAATTGATAGCAACTAAGGTACATAAAGCAACTAGACACTAGTGTTTTTTCATAGATTTTGCAGGCCTCTGAATGGCACCCTGAATGTCTCTTTGTATGATAACAGTAGGCAATGTTGCAGACATGGGGGATTCTCTTCTGTCTGATCTTCGAGGCCCAATGTGGTTCTCACCATTTTGTTTTACTCTGATCGTTATTATTTTTCTCT
>RJWM01002516.1:0-118621 GCA_004363535.1 Dasyprocta punctata | reverse complement strand
ATTAAAAATACAACTATCGTCTATCTAAAAATTATACATCTGATCATATCCAAAACAACCCAAAGCAGGATCTTGAGAGATATTGGTATACCCACATTCATAGTGCCTGAGAGGCGGAAGTGACGCAGACGTTCACTGAGAGACGAATGGATAAACAGAGTATACACTTGCAGTGGTGTATTCTGTGGCCTTAGAAGGAAAGGAAATTCTGACATCACCTACAACACGGACGAACCTTACAGTTACTACGTCATGTGAAATAAGCCGGTCCTGAAAGGAAATATTCTGCATGACGTCACTTGTCAAACCTGTCTCGAACAGTCAGAGTCATGGAAACAGAGAACAGAGTGGTGGCAGCTCGGGCTGGGGGTGGAGAGAAATGGGGATCTTTTGTTTTTGTTTTTGTGGTGCTGGGGATCGAGCACAGGGCCTTCAAGCTAAGCTACATCTCCTCCAGTCCCCTCCCCTCCTCGCCCCTTTTTATTCTGAGACGTGGTCTTGCTAAGTTGCTCAGGTTAGGCTCAAATTTGTGATCTTCCTGCCTCAGCCTCCCAAAAGTGCTGAGATGAAAGACAATTTCCACCATATCCAACTTGGAGTTATTATTTAATGAGTATACAGCTTAACTTACGCCAGATGAAAATTTTCTGACAACTGGCTGAACAGCAATAGGACTATTTTAAACTTTATGCTTAAAATGGCTATAATGGCAAGTTTTATGTTAGGTGTATTACACCACAATTAAAAATTGAAGAAGGAAAAAAAAAGCAAGCATCAAATATTGCACTAATTCTGCATTCACCTCCTCACTGATTTGTGACCACTGTCCTCAGATTCACAACGGAGCCAAGAGCCTGGCTCTGTTCAGCAATTCTGCTCACTAGTGCTTGGGTAAGCACAGCAACAGGAAAAGAACGAAACGAAGCAGTTTCCCTGCCCCGGCTTGCATTTCTGTGGCACTTCCTCTCACGAAATATTCCCAGGCAAATGCTGGAGGAAGAGTTTAGAAGAAAACAGAGCATTGTGCTTAGCAGAAAAGAGAGCAGATACTATTTAGCCATGTTATTTTAGATACGCCATATTCCACGAACAGCTGGCAAGTTCTTTAAAGCACGATGCAAAAGCTGCAATTGCTGAATGGAGCTTCGAGAGAATTCACAGAAATGGAAGTGCATTCCTGCAGATTATTAACATAATCATCTCATTTATATTACGGGTGAACACCTAAGATGTCTCCCAACTTGACGCTTTATGAAACGGGTAGTTAATTAATGCAGGTAAAGCAGAATCTAACCCAAAGTCTTCCCAGCAGGCGTCTGGCGAGGTGCAGAAGATAGGAAAAGAAAGTAAGGAGGAGCAGAGAGAAGAAGCGGAGGGTTGAAGCCAAAATCTTGGGCACGGAAAGGGAAGAAGGAAGGCAGAGGTCCTATGAAGTTTTGCTAGACGTCTTGCGGCTGCGGACTTACCAACTCTTCGTGGTTACTTGACTTATTTGTAGTGTAGCCATAGGGTACCAGAATGAGCTGACCATAAGAGTGTATGGTAAGGAAGCACAATATATCCTCCTTCTGGCTCTCAATGAGGTTCGAGACAGCTTTAGTCTCTGGTTCAGACTCTGGTCCCGTCCCACAAAATGTTAGGTCTTGGCAGTTTTTAGATGCGCCAATACCTGGAAAATATAGGAAACCACAAAGATAGCTCCATGACTCTCATTTAGAAAAGATAGAGAGCAAGCAGTCTTCCTCGCCCAGGGCATCTGTCGGGGGTGTCAGGACTGGCCTGCACTTGTCTTAGTCCTGCATGAATCAGTCAACTCAGATAGTCACCGAAGACGGTCATTGGAGGAGGAACTCAGAGCTGCGAATGCCACACTTGCAAGGCCCAGGAGGGAGGACCACAAAGAGAACGGCATCTCAGTACTCTTCCACTTCAGTCTGTGCTGAACCCTGAAACAAGTGGCTGGCAACCGCTTCCCAGCTGCCTCGGTCAGGTCCTGACAGTCTTATGGCTCCCAGCCTCTTCTTCGATGTCTTACTGCCTGGACTCTCATGAGACCAACTTTGCAAGGATTGAAGTAGTGTGTCCTCTTCGTTAACAGCTACAAAGCCCCCCTTGTTGAGAGCCTCTGGTGAGCTAAATGTCTACCCAGGCCCTCCTGGGGAACACTGCAAATATAACTCCTGAGCACCTTCTGGTAACGGAGTCTTACAATGACCCACATTTTATACAAGGGAAGACAAAAGCAGAAAGAGGCAGCAATCTTTCCAAGGCCACACAGCTGCCAAGTGTGAATTTTAACCCTTGCCATCTGGAGAATGGCAGGGCACTTTGCCATTCCTGCCTCTTTGCTTGCTTCCAATTCTTTGGGGATATTGAGATTTGGAAACGCAGAAGCGCCATAAGGAGAACATGTTGGCTTTGTTTACTACCCACCGTCCTGCTGGAAAAATCTCTGATTTTTCCGCTCTTTATGATGATCAATATATTCTAAGACTAAGTGATAGATTTCAAATATATTCACATGAGTCTGGGTTTCACTGGTCCTTGTTTAGGCAAGCTCACTTGTACTCCAGTGTGGAGTGGATGTCTCTTACTCTATGGATAACATCATATCTTCAGGGGTAATAAAATGAGTCAGGATACCAGAAAGCTGTTCAGATTAAAAAAAAAATGATACTGTTTGTAATTCACCTCTTTCCTTGCTTCTGATGAATTCTTCTACCAAACAGGTACTTACTACACCAGGATATATTGAAATTTCTATTGAGATCTGATCCAAAACAGGTGCCGTTGTTATGAGATGAGCGGGATTTCCTCCAGAGCCGGTCCTGTAACGGATGAACCAAAGGGTACTGCCATTCTAAAGCTTAATCAATCGCGTGATGTTAGTGGTGTTTGACTACGAAAACTGCTTCCTAGGTACACCTGGGAAAACATGCCTCTCACTTGTGAAGCTGGTGTGTGTGATTTTTAATTCTGCAATGGGCTAACGAGTCCGGATGATAGGAACATCTGTACGACTCAAAGCGCGCAAACGTGCGAACAGTCGAACTGGGGAAGGCACAGTGGCCTTTTCCTCTCCAGCAGAGGAATGTGATCTGTTTCCTCAGAGCAAGCTTTAGAGTCGTGTTTCAGGGCCGAGTGATACAGAATGAAAGGGAAATCGCCCGCCAGATGGAAAAAGGCTGTTCCAGGTGTATCAGGGCTGGGATCTGCATATTTCTGGAAGCGGAAGACTAATGAGCAGAGCCAGGGAGAAAGACAACTGTCACCTGCCAAGCTCAGAGGGAAGGACTGGATTCAGAGATGAGCCAGAAAAGCTGTTCCTGAGAAAAGGCCACTGGGGAGTGACGGTGGAGAAGAAAGCACACCGTTTAGAAAGAAAGAGGAGCTCTCCATTGTGGAATGATGTGGTTTAGAAACATCGCCAGGGAGAAAACAGACTTCTGGCCCTGACACACGACGGCTGGGTGAGATGTCGCATCCTGTGTGAGTGGTCACTTTGACAAGCAAGGGTGGCTTGGTATTTATGTGCCATTCGTTACACTTGTAGAACTGATCTGAGGAGTATACAGGCTCTTGCATGAGTTTTACAACACAGAATTCTAACTGGGTGATGGATAATTCACAAACAGTAAGAAGACAGTTGAGAAGAAAAATTAAGTCGGCCTGGAAAATGGCAATATGTCCAAGGCAATGAAAATACTTGTGCTGGATTCAAGTCTAAGAAGGCATTCAGCCTCTTCAATCTTAAAACTGACTGCTATTGTTTGATTTTCAGCTGGTAAATAGATTTTTTATCTCACATGGGGTTTCTTTCTTTTCACAGGTACAAAATATTTTTACAGCTGGAATGGCTGAGGTCAGGGCAACGAAGCCAAGTGGATCCTTCAGTCTGTAAATGCATCCCAGAACCAAACTCATCCCAGAACCAAACGCATCCCAGAACCAAACGCATCCCAGAACCAAACTCATCCCAGAACCAAACTCCTCATCCCAGAACCAAACTCATCCCAGAACCAAACTCAGGTCACTCACAGTTGTCCAAGTATAGATGTAACCGTCGATGTTAAGAACCGGAAGCACATAGAAGTCCAGGTGCTTGAGAAACCTGCTTATCCTTGAGTCACCTTGGTAGTTTTGGAGCATCTGAGAAATTTAAGAGAGAAGCATTTAGAGTGAGTTTAGGAAGAAATCTTTCCTATGATTTTTATGGCTTTAACTTAATTGTAAGAGCTGACTGTGTGTCACATCGCCACCCTCCAGTCCCCAAACCCCTTGTTAGTTTCCTTATTCTTTACACTAGCAGTTCTAAAATTTTAAAGTGTATCAGAATCATCTGGAGGACCTACTAAAATACAGATTTTCTAGCTGTACCCATGTTTCTCCCCTTCTTACTTCCTTTGTGAGTTTCTAATTCACCAGGTTTGAGATGGAGCCAACAGTTTGCATTTCTAGCAAGTTTCCAGTTAATGTGGATTCTGTTTGTCCGGGATCTGCATTCTGAGAATTACTCTTGTGGGTTATTTTTTAATATCTGGGTTTTTGAAAAGACTGACCAAATAATATATATTTTAAAGGATTTTTATTCACTAAAGAGAGTGGTATAACTAATACCCAAAAATTCACTGTGCAAGGCATCTCTGTAGGCCACGGCTCTTAGTTCATACAACAAGTACATGAAGTAGTCACTTCATACTCCTTTTATAGATGAAAACCTGGGGCTCCCATTGTTAGAAAATCTACCCAGCATTAGGAAATGAGAAAGAGGCAAACCCAGGATGCAAACTCATATCTGATCCTTCTACATTTTGATATGTGTATCCTCCAAAACTAGTAATTTTGGATGCAATAGAAAGTCGGGATACTAACTTGATTTTCAGAAAAGGTCCTTATTCATTCCCTCTCACTTTAGATGAAAGACCAATTTAGTAAAGAGATTCATCGTTAACATGTGAAAGAAGTATGGATTCTAAGTAGCCCAGAAGTGACAGGTATTTAATGAAACGGCTCGCCACCATATGGAAACCAAAGGTACTTACTTCCTTCACAAACCACTGGCAAAAGGCAGGGGCAATCCACTCCCTGGCATGGATTCCGCAGTCCATCCAAATGATCTTCTTGGGGTTACTAGATGGCTGGCTGATCTGGAGAGGAATCCGTGCTCCGTCACCAAATGATCAATTCCTGTTGTAAACCGCCACACCACGCTACCAGGTGCTTCCTGCTCCTAGAGGTGTCTCTTTCTTACTCCATTCTGTGGTTTCAAGAAAGTGCCAGTGCTGGTGGAGGCAGCCACCGGAAACCCTCTCTTCTGTCACTCTTATTCTTTGCTACTCGCCTTTGTAGTTATTCTCAGACCATGCACTGATTCCTCACGGCACCCACGCAAAGCACGGTCTTTGTTACATACTAAATATTCCCTAACTCCAAATAAAGGCATAAAACCCCAAGCCACAATCTCAAATGCCAAATTTGTATAAATCTTATAAAACCTTGTCACAGAGAGTTCACTCAGAGTGGCAAAGTGCACAAGAGGTAATGCTCAATAATCAAAGGTATTTAAACATGGGTAGGAATCTTCACTTCAACTTTGTGAAACTGTGAATAAATCAAAATGCATAATCTCCTGTTGCACTCATTAGAGTCCCCTCCTCAAGGGAGCCCTCTGCACTCAGCCAGCCCCATCTCCTTGCTTTTCTGTCTATTTGTTATTGTTGAACCTCGGTTCTGCCTCATTCCAGCAAGAAAGATACCCTCCTGCTTCAGGTGAGCGGGTGGGAGTTGAAGTGGTGCATGTGGATTCTCTCTGGGGAAGAGGCTGTGGCCAGCGTGTAACAGTCATGTCAGTCTGGGATTCATAAGTGGCCATGGTTAGTTTTGTTGAAAGCCACTGGGAGCTGGACTGATGGAGCCCCTCTCCCTCCACACGAGACACTAACACACCGACGTCTGCACATGGCTACGTCTATCGTACTCCTGGAACTTTCTCCTTTCAGCCTCTGCTATCTTTCAATGTTTTCAAGGAAATTCTTTTTTTTTAATTGTAATTTTTTATTAGTACAAGTTTGCATTAATAATGTTTGCATTCCTTGTGGGAAGTTGGTGCCTGCATGTAACACATCTTCATTCTTGTTTCATTCATTTCCTCCCCTCCACCCTCCACTCTTCTTGTCTTCTTGCGACAAGGTTTTACTCTGCAGTTCAGGCTTGACTTGAACTCACTTTGTAGTCTAAGCCAGCCTCAAACTCACAAGGATCCTCTTGCCTCAGCCTTCTGAATGCTGGAAGTACAGGCATGCACCACCATGACAGGTAGCCATCTCCTGATCCCCTTGGCATTTGAGAAAACTCTATATCCCTGCTTCCTGGTATCTATCTCTTATCTTGCTCTTTATTTCTATTTCTATTTCTATTTCTATTCATATTCAGGATTCCCACATCTACCTCTTAGCTGACTCTTGTTATAATTACCCCTTTTACGAGTGTGTACATTGATTATGTGTTTATATTGATTGCTTCATTATGTGCTCTTTCTACTCTTCATAATGAGGCTCAGGAAGAAGATGTGCAAATGTCCCACTGGTGAGGTTGGCTCAGAGTTTGAGGCTCCATAGAAAATCAGGTTGGCAGATGCCCCATGTTTAACACGATCTTCTTATTCAACCCCTGCGTAGATTCTGTTTCTGAGTCATTCAGCTTTTGTAGTTTTAGACAGCTCTCAAATACGAGGCTGTTCTTTGTCAATGAACATGGCTGCACCAAGTAGTATAAGGACATCAAACTAAGGAATGTCCTTAGTGTCACACGACCTGGGAGGTGGTTCCTGAAGACAGGCTTGGACTAGCAATATCCATGCATCTGGGAACTTGGTAGAAACACACTGTGGTTCCAAAACTTGAGTGTACATTAGGATTACCTGGTGGACCGCCTCTTCAAACATGGGCACACAAACCTCAACCCCAAAGGTTCTGACTCAGTTGACCAGAGGTTGGGGCTGAGAACATGCATTTCTGGCAAGTTCCCCAGTGATACTGATGCTGCAGGTCTGAGGCCCATCCTCAGGAAACCACTGGCTCGGTGCAATGGTTATTAGTTCTAGCTACATATTAGGATCCTTTGAGGACCCCTCTTGGAACAACTAGGCCACCATCTCTGTAGGGGTTGGCTTAGGCAATAGGGCAGCTCCCCAGGGTGATCATAATACACATTCAGGCTAGAAATGTCACAGGCCCAGAACCGGAGGCCCAGCAGTTCTGGCCCTTGAAGACTGACTGTTGGACCCTAAATACTTTTCACTGTGTCACATGCAAAAGGGACAGGAGAACCGGAAGACACGGTGTCCACTGACTGTGTGGCCATCTAACTGGCTGTGTGTGTGCTCTTGTGGAGGTCACCGTGCTTCTCTGGTTCTTTGTCCTCTCGACCACAAGATGAAAGAAACAAACATAAAGGTTGCCTGTGGTTCTTAAACAATTTTATGAAAAATGAAATCTTCAAAAAAGAACATTTTTTTAAAAACCCACTTAAAATACAGATGGAGAATGAGCCAGCCCTGGCTGAAGCATGAGCAATGTATGGCCCACTTCCGGGCGTGGCAGTTTTTAGGCTGTAACCCCCTCCTCGGTTTCCCCCACATGATCAAGGCATAAGCATCTACCAGTCTGCATTCTAGAAGGCCAGTTTGGGGCAGACCTTCTGCACTGCTTCTTTTAACGTTTTCCACATTTCTGATATAACTGAGTAGCAAACGATATCCTTGGACCCCACCCTCAACCCCCTAAGGTCCTTCTCAGCCTTTGAACTCACCTTCAGGTAATACATGGGCCGGGACTCATAAGTCACCCCTAGGAAACGCTGTGTCACCACTTCTGCATACTTCTCACTGACCTGGGTCATCCACTCATAGATCTGAAACAGCCGGGAGAACGTGGTCATCAACAGCGAGATTGCAAGATTGACTCTGATTGTGATAACTCTTTCACTAAGACACCGGACTCTGGACTCTGCTCTAGACTGCAATTGCTATGCGGCAAACAAAGCAGAAAACGGAACCAAGGCCTTATGACCTCCCACTGTTCCTTTCTTTTAAAGATCTTTCCTGCCCCATACTGAGCCCTACAGTTGTGTAATTGGTAATAATGTCAATAACCCACCAATAAAACCTCGGAGATGATGTATAATAACACATCTTTCACATGCCATCCTGGGGCACGCGTTCACGTCAGAAACTCAAGTCAAGCTTGTTTTGTGGGTGAGACCTTCTTTGGTCTTTATGGATCTCACGATGGTTTGGTTGTTGTTTCTACCCTAAGGGCCCAGGTGTGAGAAGCTTACACTCCTGTGGGAGCTGCTGTAGCCTGCAGGAGATGCAGCCTCAAGGGGTGTCCTTGGTTCATCTGGAGTCCTGCCCTCGGGAGGGGTACTGGTCTCCTGACCTGTGTCCTCTTCAGAGTGAAATGTGGTAAAGCCTGCAGCTGACCCCTGAGTCTCTCCAGCCTCCTGCTTTGATCCTGCCGTTGCCATCCCCTAGGAAGTCAGTGGTCCGCACCGGAGACTGCATCAGGCTGTTTGGAACTTCAGTCCCTAAACTGTGAGCTAAACAAACCTCTGTGCTTTGTAAGACCAGCCCTCCTCTGGTATTTAATTACATTAAAGAAAATCAGACTAAAACACCAACAGTACCCTTTGCTAACGTCCCCAAATTAGGCAAAACTTGTGTGTGCCCTTCCTAAAACATGGTGACAGAAGTTTCTAACCCCATCTTTTGAGCCTTGCTAAGTAAGCATCCTAACGTAGGTTGTGATTCTCCACATCCTCCTCCCGTGTCCTTTCTCACCTCTGCCATGGGGTGGTACTCGGTGTAGGAATAGGTCTCCAGGCTCACGGTCCTGTCCGTCGCCTGTTTTCTTTGTGGTGCTGAGGATCTGCAAAGGGAAGAACAAAAGACAAACCTCAGCGAAGAAACTGGGGTACCCCGAGGGTTAGAAGGTTGGCGAGAAAAGTAGTAGAAAGCATTGTGTGCAGGATTTGAAGCCCAAAAGCCAGTATTGGAGTCCGGACTCTGTAATTTCTTAATTGTGAGATGGTGGGCAGTCATTTAGCCACTTTAGGTTCCTATTTCATTATTTATAAAATCAGGACTATCATTCCAATCTTGTGGGGAAATGAGGATAATTCAATAAGATGTAGATTTTTTAAAAGCTGTTTTAGACTTACAAAAGAAAAACTAGCTCAGATTTATTGAACTAAAACTTTTTATGAGACATGCACTGTTCTAAGCAATTTAGATCTCATTTGCTTCTCTGTAAAACTCTGAGATAGATACTCTCATTATCTCTATCTCAGAGGTGAAGAAACTGAATCAGAGAGAGATGTTAGTGGGATTTAAGTTCTAAAACACTAGCTGAAGCGCCTGTAACATTAACTACTGTGATGAGTAGCATGGTGAGAACTAATCTCTCTGTGGTCGTTTGTCTTCTGTTTAAGAAAACATTATTTTTAGAGCACTTTTGGCAAAAGCAAGTGGAAAGTTAGGTGGTACCTATGGCCTGTGTGTCTACACAGGCGAAACATTCCCTACCGCAGACACCCCACCATGGACACCCCACTACAATGGTACATTAGCTATAACCAGTGAACCTGTGGGGACGCAGCCCCAGCCAGAGTCCCTGGTTTGCGTTAGGTTTTACACAGTGTTGTGCGGTCTACAGTTTTAGACAAGTGTTTGAGGTTTACATATAGGAAGACTTAATGTTGTCAAGGTATCAATTCTTCCTAGCTTATGTATAGATTCGATGAAATCCCAATCAAAGTCCAAGCAAGTTATTTTGTGATTTTCATCATATTCTTTCCGAAGATTGTGTGGAGAAGTAAAAGACCCGAAGTAACCAACACAATATTGAAGAAAAATAAAGTAAGAGGATTGACACTATCTGAGTTCAAGACTAAATATAAAGCTACCGTAATCAAGGCAGTGTGGTATCAATAAAGGCACGAAGAGATGAAGGCAAGACTGTGGGGTCCCTAGAAGTAGATTTATATGGATGTAGCCAACAGATCTTTGACAAAGAAACAAAGACAATACAACAGAGCAAGAGTATTCTGCTCAACAAATAATGCTAGAGCAATCAGACATCCACCCTAACCCTGCAGATACCCTGGGCGAGGAAGACTGCTTGCCCTCTGTCTTTTCTAAATGAGAGTCATGGAGCTATCTTTGTGGTTTCCTATATTTTCCAGGTATTGGCGCATCTAAAAACTGCCAAGACCTAACATTTTGTGGGACAGGACCAGAGTTTGAACCAGAGACTAAAGCTGTCAGTTTTTCTATAATATCTTTCATGAAAGTTTAATAGGATTCACCATATAGATCTTGTACAGTTTGATAGATTCGTACCTATATATTTCAATAAGGGAACAGTAGTATAAGTGAAAACATGTTTTTCATTTTGAACTTCACTTGTTTATTGTTAGCATATAGAAAATTGACTGACTTTTCTATGTAGGCCTCATTTCCTGTAACTTTGCTATAATTGCTTATTAATTTTGTTGTTTTTGTTGAGCCTTTCTGATTTTCTAAACACATACTAATGTCATCTGCAAACAAAGTGACATCTTCCATCCTAATCCATGCATCTTTTGTTTACTTTTCTTGTCTTATTGTGTTACTAGGGCTTTAGCACTATGTTGGAAACAGGGTTGAGAGCAAATATTCTGTTGTTGATTGGTGTTAGAGATCATTAAGTATGATGTTAGCTGTTTTGTGGAGATAGTCTTACTAAGTTAAGGAAGTTGTCCCTCTTTTTATTATAAATGAGTGTTGAATTTTGTCAACTTTTTTTTATGTCTGTTCGTACAGTGATGTGATTTTCCTTCTGTGATAGACAACATCAATTGATCTTTGAAAGTTGAATAAGACTTTTATAAGTGGGGCAAACCTCATTTGGTCATATTGTATGCTTCTTTTTATACACTACTTGGTTGGATTTGCTGATGCTTTTTGAGGATTCTTACTCTAATATCCAGAAGGGATTGTAGAGAGTTAGAATAATTTCTTCCTTAAATATTTGGTAGAATTCCACACTGAACCCACCTGTGCCTGGTGCTTTCTGTTTTAGAAAATTATTAATCATTGACTAAATTTACTTAATTGCTATAGTCTTGTTAGTCTTATTCCAACTATTTACTTAGCATTTATCTTTTGGCAAGCAGTTTAACACTATCATTCAGTGCCTTGTCTACATCAGATATTGTGCTAGTACCTAAGAGATCATATTCACACACAGTGTGTAACTTAATTCTCATTATAGCCGTGAAAAATGTTATTATTCATGTTCTATAAATGAAGAAACTAGACCAGGAGGAGTTCAACAACTTGCAAAGAGTCAGAATTTGCAAGGAGAGGCAGAACTAGTACCCTATCGCTAAGGCACACAAACATTGCGGCATAGTTCAGTTCCCCAGACAAAAGGCTTTGTTCTACACACGGGATCACATTTTCACTGTAGGATTATATACATTTATATGGCCAACAACTCCTTTACCCAGCAAATGTGCGTGGTGTGGTTAACGTGCTAATGACAATGGGGTGTGAACTCTAGGAGACGCTGCAGTGTAGACTTTTGAATGGTGGTTCTATATAGGAGGAAATGTGTTAGAGACCTGATTAGCTAACTTTCAATGGCTTTTACCTATTTTACCACGTTTTGAACTTTTATACTATTTCACCTTAGCAGTACCTCAACCAAAGGATTCTCATGAGACTACATAAATGAATCCATTTAACAATGAGCACAATTTCTCACATAGAGTCAGTTTCTAACAAATGTTACTTAAACAAAGTAGTTCAAAACAAAGCAAAATCCCTACTTAGCTGCTATAACACTAAAAATAATTGCACAAAGAATAATTAAGCCATGCAACTAGTACTTTTCTCAAACTATATCAAACTACAAAATATTCTGATAGGATTAATTAAAACACAGATTTCACTCATGTCTATGTAAGTCCAACTCTACATACTCTACATTTTAATTTTTATCTAGTTTTTCACCTTTACTTTAATGGAAATGTTTCCCTACACAATTCTACTATGTTAAACTTGGAATTACTTGTGTTATTGTTAATTATTAGAAATATTAGTACTAACAATTTGAATTTAACAGAAGCTCTCTGACCTGAAAATTGTAAATATTTTATATTTTACACAAATTTTATTATCTTTAGCTTGTCCAAGTGGAAATCTTTTGAGATAAGATTGCCCAAATAAATTGCCAATAGCTAAAACACTGAATATGAGTTTTAGAAGGAGGTTGAAAGAAATATTATTTATGTTGCAATAATTTAAGGGAATATGTTTATTTGTGTTTTTCATGTATGCATTTCTAATATTTGCCTTTAATTGTATTTTTAAATAAGCAACTGTGCTTCCAAGTAAGTAATCTCGATATAAAAATACATGTTGGCACAAATAATATATTGAGACTGATTGCTTTAGAAAAGATACTATAATTTTATAAAGAAAAATACATATATTCCCTAGTGTGTTTAAAAGTCATAAAAGTCCAATCTGCACGTAAATTTTCAGGAGCACACTTCGTGTCTTCAGTAACAAATCAGCAAATACACCTTGTAACAACACTAGCTAGCTCTTCCTAAGCGATATATGCTAAGGACTGGTCACACCATTTTATATTTTATAACCACTTTATATCTGATTAATCTATTCAGTAACCTAATGGGCTCGTATTCTTATTACTTTCAAAAAGTAGTAAGAGGTAGCAGCAATAAAAATTTCTTTCTTGCACTTTATAGTCCATAAAGAGAATAAGATATGAACACATGAAAAGCAAAATAAGGTAGCTATTAAATAAGAAGCTTTGAGGCACTGCAAACTAGTGCCTTATTAAATACCAATTAAATGGTGTTGAGAGCACACTGAGGTCAGAGTTGGGCATGGGGGTGGACACCTGTAATCCCAGCATGCAGGAGGCTGAGGCAGAAAAAATACTCGTGAGCTTGAGGCCAGCCCGGGCTGCATAGTAAGTTCCAGGCCAGTGCAAGCTACACACAGAGCAAGACCCTATCTCAAAAAAAAAAAAAAAAAAAAAAAAAAAAAAAAAAAAAAAAAAAAAAAAAAAAAAAAAAAAAAAAAAAAAAAAAAAAAAAAAGAAGAAGACCATTCAAACTCAAGCATAGCCAATAACAACAACCACAGTTTATTAGCAATTACACATCAGACGATTTTAAGAACTTGATGTCTAGCCAGGCATGGTGGTACACGCCTTTAATTCCAGCACTCAGGAGGCTGAGGCAGGGTAATCATTGTGAGTTCGAGACCAGCCTGGGCTACAAAGTGAGTTCAAGGTCAGCTTCAACTGCATAGTGAGACCCTGTCTCAAAAAAATAGGGCTGGGGATTTAGCTCAGTGGTGTAAGCACCTGCCTGGCAGGCATGAGGTTGTGAGTTTGATCCCTGGTACAAAAAAAAAAAAAAAAAAAAGAACTTGATGACTATATATCTGTGTATGTATCTATCTATTGATATACTGGTCATTGAAACCATACAATGACCTCTCAAGTAAATACAACTCATCTATGGTCCTTTTGTTCTGAAGAGTTTGGTACACAGGTTAAACTATTTTTACAGTGCCCTAAAAATAACTTAAAATATTTACTCACCCAGCTTTTAAGTGTCTACATTCGATTTGGACAGCAAAGTGAGCAACAGTAGGTATCAGCATGAAGAAGTCAGTAGGAAATAATTTAAGCCTTTTTCAGAATGAGGCGGGAAGAGCGGAAAGGAGGCAGACGAAGAGGACATTGTCCCAGCCTCTTCCCCCGCGCGGCTCACACACGCTGGCCTGCGCTTTGTCCCGCCGGGGACGCGGTCGCTGAGGCCGCCCTCTGCACGGCGCCGGATCGGGGTGCAGGCTCCCCTCTGTCTCCGCGTAGCTGAGCCGATGTGTGGACTCCTCCTTAGCACAGCCACTGCTCTGCGGAGCGCGAAGGGGAGGTCACCAGTCCTGGCTGCCGGGACCCCACGATGCTCAACATGAAACCGTTGCTCTCTTTGCGCCTAGCCTAGACAATCCTCCTGTGTATTTTAAATCATCTCCAAATTAGTTATAAAACCCAATATAATGTCAATGCTTTGTAAATAGTTCTTAGGCTGTATTGTTCAGAGAATAATAACAAGGAAAAATGCCCCGACCTGGTCAGTACAGACCATGGTGGGGAGAGGGGACATTTTCAACCCAAGCTGGTTGAAGCGCGGTCTGCGGAGAGGACAGGCTGACTGGACTCAAAAAAGCCTGGCTTGGACCTGGCGGATTTCTTTCCCCTGAGCTGGAGCCCCTAGGTACGTCACAGCATAAGGGGAGTAAAGAAACCTGAACACCATCCAGCACCAGAGCCTGGATTTCCCCTAGCTAAAGTCCACAAAATGGGTATGCCGCTCCCCAAACCCAGCACTGACTGACTGGGTCCAATATGCAAAAGTTTCTGTATTGGAATGGTCTGGGATTCGAATGAAAACCCTTAATATTAAAAGTGCTTATCATTTTCATACAAAACTAAAACACAATACTTAAGCATCAGAGATTCTGATACTTAGTTCAAGTGAATTTTTAAATCACATACTTAGAAAAGCTATTTCTGGCTTCTAGGCAATTCTTGGGTGATGCATAATACATGTAGACAGGGAAGGAAAAGCTGGCTAATCCCCCAAATTATCACCACACATCACGCCAAGTAAATGAGAAGATTATTGTATTTTGTGTATTCTTTCTAAACAGAAATTCATAAAATGTTTAACAGAGAAAATGATCCTTTGGAGTACATTATTAATAAATGCTGTAGATCAAAGATTGTCTGATGAAATTTTGACAGGCATGTATAAGGAGGCACAAAATAATGACTAGAAAGGCAAATTTTGTATTATAAGTACTTAGTGGAGAAACAGTTATATGAATATTTCATTTAGTGATGTATTTTCAATTTGTATTTTTCGGCTTACAAAATTAACATATATTTAAAGGGGAGAGTTTAGGAAGTATGGAGAGGAGAAAAAGCAGCAGGAAAATGGATAAAAAGTAAGGACTGATTCCTAGTATTTCCATCTTCTTGAGTTAAGGACTGTTGGTATTGGAGCATATCTCCTTTCAGTCTTTTGTAGATGCCTATATTTACCAGAGATTATATATATGTATAATTTGGTATTCATTCCTTTGCATTCTATATTTTACTAAAGACATTTCCTCAAAATAATGCAAACTAGCCAGGGATGGTGGTAGAATCACAGGACTTGGGAGGTGGAGGCAGGAGAATTCCCTTGAATTCAAGACCAGCCTGGGTTACATAAGCGAGTTTAAGGCCAACCAACACTACATAGTGAAACCCTGTTGCCAAAAAAATAAAAGAAAAAAGAAGAAAAAAAGAAAAAAGAAAAAATGCAAACTCTTTCTAAACATTTTTAATAATTGCATAATAGTTGACATCATTTATTCAAAAAATTTCTCCTATTCTGGATAAAGCTATTTTTCTTTTGGGAGTTTTGTCATTTTAAATTATTGTAGAGCTAACAATTTTTGTATAAATCTTTATTTTCATTTCTGATTATTTCCTTGGGTTAAATAGGAAAAGAAATAGGAGGTCAAAGAGATTGAACATTTTTAAGTCATTTGATTGCTATTGCAAAATCAAATGATTTTATAGATGTACACTTTTTGGAGGACTATGAATGTCTGTCTTCCTAAATGCTCCAGATAAAGATTACAAGCTTGTAGTCAATTAATCTTAGATTTTTCTACAGTATCATGACATGTGGTCACAAGGACTTTCAAAAGCTGTAGCTGACCTCTGTTTTGAGCTGGTAACAGCCCTACAAATGTAAACACTATTTCATACCAGGAAATAATAATGACAATAAAAGACCTCACAAATAACATAGCCAAGCAAATTTGAGAGGTTTTTCTCAAATATACCCCTGAAGAACCCTGGAAGATATACTGTCTTACCAGAGTCTTTCTTCCTGAGCCTAACCACTTCCATAAGGTAGTCTGGGTGTGGCAATCTTTTTCTTTAAATAACAGTGTTACGTATGTTCATTGTGGAACGCCTGCAAACTGGAGAATACTTGAGGGAAGGGGAAAAAACTCATCCACCAAAGATAACAGTTACCTCTGTGGGTTTTTGTTTTGTTTTGTTTTGGTGTTCTACTACATGAAGCATTTCTCAGGAATACCCGCTTGCAGTACATACTGCTGAGGTTCTTCGTGGGCAGGTGGCGCGGGTACCTAACCCATCTTAATTTTTTCTGACTTCTCTCCTTCTCCTCCTCCTCCTCCCTGTTGCCTGCATCTCTGAGTCCCCTTCCCATTCTCAACACATCTATTTCCCTGTTTCAAGAGCAAAATAAAACACAGGCGATAGTAGAACCAATTACCTTTCTGGCATATATTTGTTCTTTTATTCTTCTAAGTATTTTATTACATTTTGTAGCCTGCATTGTTCCCTTGGCCTAAAACATGCATTTTCCCATGCTTCTGAATTTTTCATAATTATTCATCTAATAGATCAATAACATCTCATTGCTGCATATCACATATCAGCATTTAGACAACTCAATATGGTACATTTAATTATTTCCAAATAGTATAATACTTATTTTATAAATAAAGTTGCATCCCAGTGTATAAAATTCTCACCATGCTTTATTTCCTCAGTATAGATTTCCCAAAGCAGGGACAGTAAGCCAAATGACGTTTACATTTTAAGTTTTTTGGTATTTTCAAGCAGCCTAATTTTTTCCATGAGAAATAATGGTCTTTGTCTCTACTTTATGGATGGAGAACCTTAGAAATAAAAATGAATGTTCTGTCTACATGGAGCCCAGTAAATCAATGGACAAAATGAGAAAGAAATGTCTAAACAGGTTTTTGGCATCGAGTGGATACTGGGGTCTCTTCATGGATCTGATATCAGGCTGACAAGCTGAAGTCACACAGTTAGTCTGGGGCAAAATTTAGAGTGGGTTTCTGTTCTGTGAGAACAAATTCGTTGAAAGATTAACTGTAAAGCAAAAGAAGAAACACTCACTATAACCATGCTTCATGAAATATGCCAAAGGAGCTATATATATGAGCTATATGTGAGCAAGAGAAAATATCCTTATATTTTATAAGGAAGCTATACACAAACACACACAGTTTAACCTACATGCTTAGAGAAGTTATGATTCCTAAAGGGTGGGCAAAGACCACAAAAATGGGCAAATAACATGGATGAGCAATTTATAAAATAATGAAGTAATAAACAGGGCAAAATAGTTAACCTTCTTATAAATCAGTAAAACACGCAGGAAGTCAGCAGAGGGTATTTTTCATTTGTCAGACTGCAAACCATAAAACATCCTTTCACCCGCGACTGTTGACAGTGTGAACTCAGGGACCACTTGAAAAGGTGTTTCCACAGCGTGTGGTGGGACCCTTGCACTCTCCCAGCCTCTCACCGAGTACTTCTATTTCTTATAACTTAGAGCAGGAAAATAATGAAAAAGTGGCAAAAACAATGTAGCTGGTTGCTCGTGATGACATTATTTATGAAAATGAAAAAGTAGGAATAATTTAGATGATGGAGTAATATTAGCGCTTGCAATGTGTGTTGAATGAGTTATAAATGCCATAGGAAAATTTCTACAAAACTGTTTAATTGAAACATTTCAGTAATCATACTACACACATAATTAGCTATTTATCTGACCAAAATCATTCACAGTTACTATCTCAAAATGAAATTATTTGATGATTTTAAACATTTTTCTTAATAATTAGATTTACCAATTGAGAACTATGAAAAGCAATACAGAAATTTTAATACGATTTGAGCTTGTTGATTGTAAAACATGACATATCTACTGGCATCTGTCATGTGTTGTGCTAGGAAATGTTTGCTAGACATTTATTTATTCTAGGATTATTAAAGTAATGTTCAGTAATAAAACGTTGGGGATCTTTATTGTTCTCGGTGGTCTATATTGATAGGAAGGGAGGGGGAATCCAGCTGCACTGATCTTGTGAAAAGCATAAACAGTAAATCCTAATGGTCAGCCCCCTTCCCATGCCACACTCACCTAGCATATCCCAGCCCCCTGGGAACCAGTATTCCCCAAAGGTAGAGGGTCCCCAGCACCAGCTTCATTGTTCTCCAGAGAGGTAGAGAATCCTGAACCTCCCCTGCCAGCCGGGAGTCAAGGTCCCTGACAAAGCGTAAGGACATTGCTCCCAGGATCGAGATAAGATAAGTCAGTCAGGGGATGTCTCAGCAGAAACCTACTTGAGTGACTGCTTCATTAACTCCATCGGGTCCTCAAAAACATCTCGTCATTTAATGATTTCAGGTCTCCTCTAAAAATTGATGGATACCAACTCTTGAGTCCACTAGATGGAGAAAATAATTTCCTCTCTAGATGAAGTCCCCCCCTGGTGCATTGCCAGGAGCCCCCGTCACTGCTGTGGTCAAGAGCTGCCCCTCCTACTCTTCCTTCCACCCCGGCTGCTGGACAGGAAAGGCGGAGCCCCTTCCATTCTTGGTGCAGTGCGCAGGGGCACTGCTCAGAGTCCCCAAGGCCCCCCGGCCCCCTGCAGTCCAAGGCTTGCTTGGGGCCAAGTGACTTCTATTATTCTGCTGGAACACACCGCCTAATCCTCAAACGCGTGTCTCCCAAATCTTAACAGCCAAACAGTGTGGGCCCTCTCCTCGCCCCCTCAACCCATCAGACACGCCTGAGTCTCAGTCAATGACCAGTCAGAGTGGCGTTGCCCCTCGAAGGTGTGCTTGAGCAGGCAAACTCCAGTGCAGAGCTGGGGGAGGATGGACATAAAGTTCTGGTTACTTGGGAGCCTGCTATGTTGCAGAAACCAAGTGAAGAAAGCATCTTAGAAAGTGAGAGCTACAAAACAAAACAAAACAAAACAAAAGCAAACTTTGAGGCTGGGGCTGAGTGGTAGAGCTCTTGCCTTGCATGCACAAGGCCCTGGGTTCAATCCCCAGCACCACAAAGGATTAAAAAACAAAACAAAGTACAAGGGAAAAAGACAGTGGGAGTTACTCACGGGGTCTAATCTAATGCTAAGAACTTGTGTCAGTGAGGATTGAGAACCAACCCTCCACTATATCGCTCAGGATGTAAGCTCCTGGGAATCTTGAAGAGAGACAGCAGTCTCTGAGAACACATGGCAGGGACAAAAGCCTGCCTGACACTGTTTCCAGAAGGAAAGAGAAGCAAGAAAGTGGAGAACCAAACATAGAAAACTCAGCACAACTTGTCTGAAACAATGGCACCCTAAAGGAAACTGCATTGCTATGACCTTCCGTCATCCCTTTGAGCAGTAGCTCACAGATCTTGAACTTGGATCTTGAGTTAAAATGAGTGCCTACAATACCTTGCCTGTCACCCAAGAGAGGGGCAGAGTAGGCGTGTCCATTGTGCTAATTCTGGGGCCTGGGATTTCATGCAGTGGTCAGTTCCAGTGGAGAGGCGTGGGACGAGGAGTTGCGGGTGGCCTGTTCTCATTTCCTGCCAAGATGGGCACAGGGCGGAGTGATGCACCGATGTTGGAGCAAACAGCAAAGCCACTGTCAAGTAGGTAAACCATGCAGTTATTCTGGGACAAACGAACAAACAGAAATACAAATACACAAAAATGCCATCAAATAATACACGCAAGTTGTCTGTAGAAACCTGCAAATAAGTTTCAAATTGTGTTGTGAGGACATTTGGCATTACTATACAGGGTTCTCCTAACAGTTACTGGTGATTTTCCTCAATTCCCCGTGTCCAATTTCACTGTAATATGTGGTCTCCTGCCAACCCCAGTGGCCAAAGATTATCTTTCCATGAACTTATGGTACATGAGCAATAACCCAGAGTACTTGGGGCCAATGAACTGGAACCCTGAGTGTCTCTCTAACAAGGGTGAATTATTATCACATATTTCCTGCTGATTAGATTATTTCTTATCGTTGTGTTTTATAGCTTTCTAGTTAGTCGTAGCAGTACAATTTATTCACAAATAATAGTGTTTCTTATTATTGCTGTTTTATAGTTCCTACAGCAGTAAAATTTATTCTCAACTCTATTATTACAATATTCGACTACTAATGGAATTCTTGTTTTTATTTGATTGTGTTTTAAGGCCATAACAATAAAATTTACTTCCAAAAATATAACTGCGAGTTTTATGCTCTTTAAACCACTCGATAGGATGCCTACAAACACATGTGGTTCTATAAGCCTGCCAAAATACAAATATTATTGTTCTAGGAAACAAGAAAGGGGCTGGGTCCTGTTACAGTGAGACTTGTGTTCTTTGATAGATTAAGGAACAGGATGAAAGAAATGAAAGAATCTTAGAGATAACTCCTTGATAGGAGCATTAACTTCTAACTGGCAGAAGTGTTCAGTTTTTTAAAAAAAGTCTCTTTTTACTACCTGCCCAGGGGTACACATTTCTACTACCTTCAGCCTCCAAAATAATGTGTTCTAAAAATGATGTCCATGGTTTTTCTGGATTCAAAGTTGCATGGCTGGTTGCCACATTAGCTGGAGAAAGGCTGCTAAGAAACCGTCTGACCAGAGGCCAAGGTTCTTCTGATGGTGAACAGCTTTAGTGACTTTAGAACTAGAAGGCGCACAGCCAAGTCAGCTGCTCTACTCCTTACTTGCTGTCACTGACCTTGGACGCAAGGACATTATAGTACAACTCACTGCATTCTGTTCGCATCTTATGCCTAGATCACCGAATCAAAGGAACTGGAACATAAATTATCATCCACCCAGTGCAGCGAAGTACTGGTAAGTTTCAAGCAAGGGGTATGTCAGACCAGCAGTGATTAAGGTCTAGGTAAGGGCTTGGTCACATGGAGGGAGAGCGGTGGATTGGCTCGAGGTACACGCTGGTTAATGCTCAAATTATAGCCTTAACAGAGGAAGCACAATCTAGATTTGATTTCTGAGGCAGCACCAAGGACAGGTTCTTGTTCCGACAGAGGCTTCAGCAGATTGTTGCTATCGTCCAAAGCAAAAAGTGAGTGGGTGGATAGATGGACAGATGGATGGATGAATGTGCGCATGCATGGATGGGTGCACAGATGAACGACTGGGTGGATAAAACCATGTCTATGCTCTTGTTAGATGCCACAGAGGCTGGATCTAACCACTCGCGTGTACAGACAGAGGTGCAGCTTGCTGAGATCACCTACCTCCCTTTAGCAGCTGTGGCAGCCGTGCAGGTGCACAACTCAGATGTTACTGTAAGAGAAAAACTGCTGCTCATCTCTGGGTGGAGGGGATCTTCAGAATCTGACTCAGGAATTCAAGGCAAGACTAAATACTACCTGGGCACCTGCAAGCGATGAATTAGCACAGAAGCAGTCAAAGTGCTGACCATTGTGCCCACTGATGAATGATGCCTATACAAGCAATCTTCTTGAAGTTGCACAGCGAGCTGAAGTCCTTCTCACCCAATTCTCCCTTACCCTTCTCCTCTTTTCACAGCTGGAAGACTTGGATCTTGGATGGAAGGTTCTTCTTGCGTTCTGATTCTTCCTCTGCCCTTTCTCTTTCATGAGAATTATACCCCCAGAATTTTGCACTTCTAACTCTGCCATGTTATCTGCTTCTCAAAGGATCCAGCTGATATACCAGGCAGAGTCCAGGACCAATGAAAATAAGTTAAAACATCTGAGTCCCAGGGATCTTTCCAGACTTCAAGCATAATTATATGCAGAGACAGTCCTGACGTTTGGAACTCACACGGGTAATCCTACGTGACTCAGCTTCATCAAGCTTTCAAAACACTGCCGACATACTCCAGAAAGTCATGTGCCAACCAAACTAGTTGGTTTAGAAGAGAAGAGGAAAAGCTATTTTCTTGATCACTGCTTGCTTGCCCTGTCTAATCTGCTCATAGCTGTGTGGCAAGAGTGGTGTCTTCAGCCTTTTAATGAAGATAAACTGCTTCATCCCCAGCACTAAGGTCACTTCCATTGGGATCATCAGGGGAGGAAAGGAAGCAGGGAGGAAGGGCACGCTCTGAGGTGTCGGGGTGCAGGTGGCAGGGTGTGTTAACTTTCCACTGCTGGGACACGATGCTTGACAGAGTAATTTGATGAAGGAGAGATTTAATCTAGCTCAAAGTTTGAGAGGTTTCAGCCCATGGACAGCTGGCTCCAAGATACCATGGAGACAGAGATATCATGGTGCAAGAGCGTGGTAGAGCAAAACTGTTTAGTTCATGGCACTGGAGGAACATTAAGCAGAAGAGGAAAAGGCGAGCGACCAGGGCATGCCTCCATAACCCACTTTCTCCAGCTAGGACCCTCTCCCGGTACCCTAATAGTCTATGGGTTTATCAGCAGGTTAACCCACTGATGAAGTTAGTTCCCTTGCGATGTAATCACTTTGCCGGGAGTCTGCTATTCCAGTTAACTTGACCTATCAAGATTTACCAGCCCAGCAGGCCAGGAGGCTGAGAAGAGTCCAAAGGGGAACTTGGCTTTCCCATAGGACCCTCAGCCACATGCCTGGACGTAGAGGAGAGACAGAACCACGATGAGAAGGGAAATCACCCTGAGTATTACCATTGGGTTCATTTCCAACTCTTCCAATTGGACAATATTCATCTGGCATCAACCACCAATCAGTTTTCAAAGAGAACATTTCTGATACACCTCCTGAAGGTCATCATCCTGGAAAATGTGACAAAGAAAGTTCTCAGTAATACAGATTATGAAATTCATTGTTGGACTCTCAGTATATTGTTAGTGAAGAGTACTGGGTTCAAAATCAGATGCCTTGGGTTCTTAGTCTGGTTCTACTGTTTATCAACCACGTGGTTTAGGGCAAATATCATCTATCTTTGTTTAAAATACATATATAGATGTGTGTGTGTGTGTGTGTGTGTCTGTGTATCTGAGTGGAACAGCATAGTAAATGAAGTCATGTATGAGAAAACCCTTAGAAGACTGTTCAAAATGTATGATGTGATTATCATTGACATTAATGACAAGGATCCATATCTAGATTACATTTCTATACAGTTGTACTCCAACATGAGACCACAAACTATAGAAGAAAAAACCAGATCCCCCAAGCAGAAGATGTGGATCATTTTCTCCTTCACTATGAAAGATTTAATTGTAAAATTCATCATAGAATTTTCAAAAAATGGGGATGGAGTTTCCTAGTCATATATATATGGCTATATATATATATATATATATATATATATATGAAAAACAGATTTCTAAAATGTAACACACATTTGAAATGAGCTATATCTTAGCTACTAAAATCAGCCGCACATCATCGACTTCATCCTAGCTTTCTAGCATGATTAACTTTTTCTATAAAAATGTCACTAATCTAATGCAATTCATGTATCCCTACTCCTGTAAATTTACTCTATATCTCTAAAATAATTTCTGTAAAAGGATAGAAATGAGACTCCTGCTTTGTTTCACAAATTGAGAATCAATTTTATATACAGTTAAGTAGTTGCTACTAAAATCATGGAGGTTTAATAAACTCAAATACATTCCAAAGGTTCAACTCCACACTTACACAGTGAGATCACCTAGATTTCACAAGATTTCTACTTATAACTTCTGTTCCCATAAATATTGTGAATGGAGGCTGGACATCTTTTATTCTCACTTTCCTATGCATGTTTGGCTTCTATCACCATTTCTGTTACTCCCTAGAAAGATGTCACGTGACTCTGCTGGGAACACTCCTAACACTTAACCTAATTGATAGAGTTATAAATAAAGTTGACAGAATTATTACTATAACAATGCACAAACAACATTTATGGAGTAGAACCAATTACTGAACCCAATTACAAAAAAAAAAAAAAAAAACAAAACAGGAGACAGAGAGTCACAGAGAACTCTTTCTTAACCATGCTGTGACAGTTGAATGGGCCAGTAAGAGTCCAAATTCCTCTGCATGAGAAAAGAATTGCCAAGCACACACCCAGTAGTAAGCAGTAAGCAACTACTACGTTTCTTGACGATCACAGGAAGCTATGTTCTGGGCTGGTGAATGTCAGCAAAGGTACAAGGTGGAACAAAGGCTAAGAAATGTGCCGGGGTGACAGAAAAGCACTGCACACAGGTCAATCACAGCAGTAGCGACAGACAGGAAAAAGAGGCTGATAACTCAGGCTTTCAGAATTTAAAGCCAGACACCTCTGCTTTAGGTGCCTCCCACTGAATCTCCCAGGGCACCTGTGCTCTTGTGGAGGGCATGGCCTCTCCTAGGCTTTTGTTATTTTTATCTTCTATCTCTCTTAGCATAAGGGAGGCAAGAGTAACTGTTAGGTGTTGTTTAGAGTTAAATGGAGAGGAACTCACCTAGGTCCTTTGTGTCTAACTGTACTGATGCTATCTGCTGTCCTCTGAATGTTTATGCTTCGGCCCTCAAATTTATATTAGGGCATCAGGGCGTGGTGACCAGGTCATGAAGGCAGAGCCCTCCTGGATGGAATTAGTGCCCTCGTGAAGGGCCGAAGGGAGTGTAGGCATTCGCATTCTCCGTGAATCAGTCAGCCCTCACCAGACACCGACTGCGCTCATCTCGGATTTCCCAGCCACCGGAATCGTGAGCAGTACATTTCTGTTGTTTATAAATGACTCAGTTTAAGGTATTTTGCAACAGCATCTCAAACAGACTACCTAAAATTTAAAATTGAAATATGAGTCAAAGGCCAGCAACATCAGCAGGACCCAGACTCTATGAGATAGATGAATGCTCTGACCTGTCCTGAGCTCCTCAGACCCTTCCCATTTGGTTACCTCGTCTCCATCTGCTTATTGTGGGTCCCATGGGCTTCTCTCAGTGTTCTCTGAACACCCTGGGCATAGCTGGGCTTCCGCAGAGCCCTCTCCTCTCAGCCTGGAGCTCTCTTCTCGGAATAGCAGCCAGCCTGCTGTCTCCCGTCATCAGAAGGATGTAGAAACTTTGTTTGGACCATCTTTTTTATTCCTAACCTCTAGATCAGAGTTTTGCTTTATCTGGTAACTACTGGCTGCATGAGTGATACTATTTTCATAATTATACAATGTTATAGCCATGTTAAACGTTTCTCTACAAGACACCTCCCTCAACTCAGTTTATCCTCTATGTTTTCTCCTCGAAAGTCACAGATGCCCCTCTGGATAAAGTCTTAGTCTCTCTGAGCTTTTTGTTTCTTCATTAGCAAAACAAAGGCAAAATTTACCTCTTGTGGAGTTATTGGGAGGGACACAGAAACCCAAGCTACACAAATAAATTGTGTACCTCGGTAGCACACTAACTTGCTGTCACTTTAGAATCATACAGGCAGTTTTTCCTGGGTCCTTAGACCAATTACATTAGAAATCCCGGGGCCAGAGGCCTGGAATTAGCATTTTTTTATTTCCATATCTGTTTCTAACGGGTAATCACATGCGAGAACCTCTGACACCCATTGCTTTGTGTACTGTGGAGGCCAAATAAAAGTAGCTGAGTTTTTATTCTTCCTAAACAGACTTTGCCCAAGAGTCAGTCTCTCTAAACAGGCCTTGCTGGTCTCCACCCAGCTTTCTAAAGTCTTACCTATGAAGTCATAGCTTCTCTCTAGAATCTTTTTTAGATTCTCCAACCCTGAGTTTCTCTCAAATACAATGACAGTCTGAGATCTCTTCTATAAAAGCTACTAACATTCCTGATTCTTTCATGTGGAGTTTGCAGTGGTTTCGTATGTGTCCCCTTGGCATTATCTCCTATACCTCCAGCCTAATGGCAGGCATACCCTTATTGAGAAGCTATAAAAGCATCTTTTAAAAAATGTAAAATCAAGACTCATATAAAATAAACAAGAGTCAGCCGGGCGTGGTGGCGCACGCCTTTAATCCCAGCACTTGGGAGGCTGAGGTAGGCGGAGCGTTGTGAGTTCGAGGCCGGTTTGGGCTACAACGCGAGTGCAAGGCCGGCCTGAGCTACATAGTGCGACCCTGCCTCAAAAAACCAGGGCCGGGAGTTTGGCTCAGTGCCTTAAGCGCCTGCCCTGGCAAGCGCGAGGTTGTGAGTTCAATCCCCGGTGCCACAAAAATAAATAAATAAATAAATAAACGAGTCAAAGATTTTGCTTCATGCATCAATTAATGAAAAATCCAATGCCATGTTATAACCACTTGAAAGGAGAATTCAAAGAACCACATATACAGGCCACGTGAAATGTTAAGATGAACTTACAAATAGATACAAAATCAGTTCATTGCCTTCCACTGAACACTATTTACTCATATTTCTATGATAAAGAATCATTTTGACTATTGCTCATGTTCTACAATGTGCACAGTTATAAAATAGATCAAAGATGATGAAAGAGATAATCACAACAGAACTCTAGACAATGTATAGGTTTTTTTTCTTTTTCATAGTAAATGCCCCATAATCTTTGTGGTCCGTCCTACAGTCTTCTGCATCTTTTTTCTGACAGCACTCATTATTTTTGAGGTCTATCAGTAGATTCTTGTTGGGATAGATATAAGTGTTATAACTCAGTACAATGTCTCAGGAATTTGAATGAGATCAGTTCAGCTAATGGCATCCTCAAACACCTGCAGACAAGGTGAAGCCATTAGAACAGACAGTGCAAATTTAACTGCTTCATATGTTAATGGAAATAGGTTCTAATTATTACTAAAATAATGAACTCAAGACTGGGAGATGTTTTACAGTTGCATACCACCCTGCGGGACAGTACCCCCAAGTACTAGGTCCAGAAACAATAAGGATGATTTGAATATGGTCCCTACTTTCCAAACCAAGATAGTAATAGTGACCAAAAGCTATGGGAATTGCAAAGTATAATTCCATGGCTGTACAAATATCATTTCAACTACTTTAAAGAAAAGCTGTGCTATAAAAACTTAATTTTGTATTGTGGATTAAGAGCCAAGTTCTAATATATTCCCTTCTCTCACTTAAAAATCTATTTTTCCAAGTGGAATCTACTTATTTGTGTACAAGTCTTGTCCTTCCTTGCCCTTGATGATGGGTGAGACCGATTGGATTGTGAGGAATTCACTGAGAAGAACTTAGTGACCAGGAGACATCTGGACCTCCCAAGGTTACTGCCCAGCCCTAGCCGACCCACTCCCGTGGGCTCACTCCAGATGTTCTTCTCATCTGGCCACCTCTCAGGTCATGTCAACAAGCCTCCTCCCAGCACCTTTAAGCCAGCTATGTCCACCCTGCACATCCACTAGCCACCTTGAGTTATTTACATCGCCTGCATGGGAGAAAAACAATCTCAGCAAAGCCTTAACTGAAGGATCCCTTGATGGATAACAGCTGAAGAAGCGGTGAAATGTCAGTTGTTATGGAGGTAGACTCTGCTTCATGGAAGGAGAGTCAAGATTTCCCAGTGCGGAGGGTGGAGGCACACAGGTATCTAAGAAACCACAATAGATCTCAAAGAAGAGCTGAATTCAAGAAAAGGAAACTGGTACCACAGCCAAACAAATCAGCAAGAGCCAAGTGAAACATTTTCTGCTTCCTTGCAGCTTTTCTTTCCCATCCTTCCCAGCCTGGAGAGATCAGGAAGTGGACTAGAAAAACAAAAGGACAAATAAAAACCAGTGATGCCCTCTTCTCTTACCACTGGAGTTCAGCCTGTAATAGGCTGGAACTGAGAAAAGGGAAGTGTTTAGTATTTAGTGCTTTACTGGACTGAACATTTGGACTGGTGACTATAAGACCTTTTTATTAAACTGAAAGTGATCATAAATGTCACAGATTTATATTACCCTTCATCAAGAGACTGAGTTCCACCCATAAATCTAAGGAAACATGGAGGTACTTCCGCTTCTTTCGAGGAAGTAAAAAATTATAAGAGACTCCTGTTTTCATTCCTAGCAACAAGAGCACTCCAGAGAAATAACTAAATTGCAGTTGCAATTGGTTTTTGAAAAAATTGTTGCCATTTATTTGTATTTTCACCCTTCAGAGAGCCAAGAACACAAGGAACCTGGATGAATTAACTTTCAGAAAGTGAGAAGCCTTCCAAAGAAGAAAAGAGACCAATAGCTATATTCATTCCTAGCAGAACAGGGCAAGGAAGGTCTAATGCAGACAGGGGCAAGGAAAAACCAAGCAAAGTTTAAACAAATATTTAATGGCCACATGTACACTGGTGTAATGGATTTGAAATCCAAGGATCCCTAGCCACAGAACAAGCACACACCAATTTAGTAAGGCACACTTTTCCACAGTCCCTCACTAAGATCACGGGGCTAGGCTAGGGACAGGGCAGGGAAACTGGGAGACTCACCTTGAGGATCTTCAGGGAGGAATATGGAGTCACTGAAACGGTAAACATGTTTATATATAGACATGAAATTATTGATTGTAAAAGCAAAAATAATAGTGATGTATTTTGAGGCTTACACATATATAGAAGTAAAATTTATAAGCACAAGGACACAAGTGTGGGTGGAAAGGAGAAGTTTCCTTGCGTCATTATAGGGCTCTATACTTTGTGTAATATGATCAAATATTCTCTGGATGTAGACTATGTTAAGAAAGATGCATATTTAATATCTCCAGCAGATAAGAAATTGCAGCTAAAAAAATCAATAGAGGAGACAAATTTAAGTAAATAATCATATTCCTCAAAAGAGAAACATACCAGATGAAGGAATCAGAAATAAACAACATGATAGATTCAGACTCAACCATACTAATTATACTAATTTTAAGTAAACTAAACACTCTCATTAAAAAGACAAAGTTTACCAAAGTGAAATAAAAATCCAAGATCCAACTTTATTACGTTCATAAGAAACCTATTTTAAATATAGACAGATAGATGAAAACTAAGAATGTGCTATTAGGTAGAATATGAAACACGAAACAAAAGAAGAGATGTGTGGCTACAGTAATATCAAGATTTTCAGGTTAAGAACATTGCCAGAGCTGAAAAGGGACATTATTGTATCATAAAAAGGTTAACTCACCAAAAAGACACAACAGTCTACTGGGCATGCATCTGATAAGAGTTTCAAACTAAATGGAACAAGACCTTAGAAAATAAAATGGAGAAATCTAAAAATTCATAAAGTTAGATGTTGTATCACCCCTTCTCAATAATTGATAAAACCAAACAGACAAACTCAGTAATAACACACAAGGTGTGAAAATTGGTATTGTCCCATTGCTAACTGACTTTATAGAAAAATACTCAGTATTCACATCAAAAAAGATACATTATTTTTCAAAGATGCACACATTCCTGAAGAAAGATTTACAAAGTATATTTTCTACTCATAGTAATATTAAGTTGAAAACTGATGATAATAAAACAAAAAAATCTTCAGAAATTTAGCTACATACATCTAAAAAACAAAAACCAATGGGTCCAAGAAGAGATCACGAGTGCATCAGTCAGTGCTTATTAGAGAAATAGATTTAATGCAAGATATACAAATATAAGTATTTACAAGGTTGGTTTACAATGGCCATCCAGAGTCAGGTGTAGAAGTGGCAGAAGGTCAGTCTGCACACTGGAGATCCAAAGAATCCCATCAAAGGCCTGGAACTCAGTATAGGTTCCTGTGTGAGTCTGTATCAGGAGGCCAAAGAGCCTTTGCTGGAGGCTGAAGAGTCTTTTGGAAGCCAGGAGACCACATCCAAGAGGAAGGTGAAGACTTGGTTTCCTCCAAAGAAATAGAAGGGAGCCTTCCTTTATTTCCCCTTTATACCATTCAGGCCACAAGCTGCCTTCAGTTGGGTTTTCCGTCTTCAGCAGGTTCCCTCAACCAAACTTGGAGCTATGGTGATCCAATTTAGCAGTGTGTTTCTAAAATTGGCACAATCAGTTAACTATCACAATCCACCCCTTGTCAACTTGACAACAAGACACATTTCTTTAAACCATAGTCTCCAGATACAAAGCAAGTTCTTAATTACACCTAACATGTTATAGTCACCCTGTGTACAAATTGAAACACTCTGAATCCCTCCTCAGAAGAGAAGGCAAGTTTTCTTTGGGCTGTGCTTGCACCTAACATTTCTTAACTGGAATGTTTAGCATAGGTTTAAAAATTCATAAGACCCAATATTAACTCTATCAACATCATATTATATAACAAGCATATTAGAAAAGACTTATTAAAATTACAATCATTGTTTCTGTTGCTGACCACAGAGTTGTACTTAGAACTACCTTCTTCTACTACCCATTCTGTGTTTCCTTGGTCTCCAGCAAGTATCTCGGGAGGTCTTTGTTCTTTCCCTGGTGGGGTGACCATACTTTCATGCCTGAAGTTCTTGGCTATTTGTCATCCTGCCTGGATTGGGTTGTTGTAGTTTCCCACTGACCTTAATAACAGGGCATAGTAATACTAGGAGGCACCCTAAGGGATCTCCTGCACTCCAGGTATATTCATCCTCTCTTCCATTGTGGAATAATAGTTGATAGTCTGGGTCAATTAGCCCTGCCACTACTGTGCCTCCATTTTAGTTTGTTTACCCAGAGACATGAGGAACCCAAAATGACCATAGGGAAGTCTCAACTTCCAGTTCACACCAGTGGGCCCAAGAAGAGATCATAAGGAAAGTTAGAAAACATTTCAGACTGAATAGTAAAGAAAATCACAGCAAATCAAAATTCACGTGACATATGAAATCACTCAGAGGAGCAACTTATCACTTTAATGCTGATATCAGAAAATAAGAATGGCACAATCACAATAATAATCTAAGTTGCCTCTTAAGAAGTCAAAACAAGGAGAGAAAATTAAACTCAAAATAAGTACAAAAAAGAAAATAATACATATTAAAGATGATATAAATGAAATACAAAACAGATAACAACAGGGAAAGACTGAGAGAGAAGAGAAAGAGAGAGCAAAACATGAGTGAAAAGTAATTTCGTGGCAGATCTCCAGACACTCAAAGATAAGGGATATATTATGAGCAACTTTCGCCAAGTGCCAGGACCTGTGAAGGGTCTTAGATTGTCAAGAACTCTGAAGAAAACTTCCTATTCATCAGCTTACAGACTGGCTCCTTGTTCCATGGGTGCTGGCAGAAGACAGCAGATTCCTGGGTTAGAAACTAAGTGCTTTCTTACTCATGACACAGCAAACTGCATGAGCCCTGTGTTTCAGGCAGTGCCCATTGAGCCCTCGAGGTCAGGGGTAACAGGAGCTGCTCAGGGGGATGTTGTGCACACAGCTGGTTTTTGTCACAGCTGAGAGATCCCGAGGTTAGGAAATCCAAGGTTTCAATAAGCAGCTGCAAACAAACCCCCATCACCTCTGCCCCCAGGTGGACAGCGCCTTTATTATACTGGACAGCAATAGACCTGCCTTCTGCCGCAGGCACAGCCGCCGTCTCTGTCTTCTTAGAGTGCTCGCCATACAAATGTCCTGGAGAGAGAGTCTGGAAGAAAAGTTATCAGTATTTCTGCTCACAAGACATGCAGAAATGTGACAGACCCAGGGAGCACTCTCTCCCAATCTTAATTAGGTCAGCTGAGCAAGTTCCATGAAAAACACAATTTACAAAATGTGACATGAAACAGAAAATTAAAGAACTCACTGTCCATTAAATAAATTCACTTTGCAATCAAGACATACCCACAAAGATATTCCAGGTTTCATAAGTTTATTCTAACAAAGTTTTGAAGACAAAAACTCATTCATAAAACAGGAGAGGAATAAATATTTCCAATTCTTTATCATGCCAGTATAAACCAAATAATAATGTTTGACAAAGATATTTTTGAAAATTCCAGACTAATATCCCAGATAAACATAGATTTGAATGAATGTAACAAAATACTAGCAAGTTGAATTTGTCAACACATGACAAGAATGACCAAATATGTTTTATTCGAGGCATATAAAATTATTTTATTATTAAAAAATTCAATCACCAATTGACAGTAAACAGAGTAGCTTTAATAATATGATTATCTTATAACTGCCAAAAAAGCATTTGACAAAATTCAATGCCTGTTTAGCATAAAAATTATCAGCAAGTGAGGAATAGAAAGGTACTTTTTCAATGTAATAAAGGTCATATATGTAAAACCTATACCTAACATTACATTATAAAACCAAGGATATTTTTCTATTGTGGTCTGGAATAAAACAAGAATATATGCTTTAATGATGTCCACTAAACATTGTACTGAAATATAGTCTAAGTCAACAAAAGAAGAAATAGAAATCACAAAGATTGGAGAGGAATATGTAGGACTCTCACAGCTTGCAGACTGTGTATTTACAATCATTAAAACATTCACTGAAATTTACCCAAAACTGTAAGAGCAAACAAGCAAATTTAGCAAGACAACATGATACATAAACCATTTACAAAACCATTGTGTTTCCCTATACTAGCAATACACAATTGGCAAATGAATCAATTTTTAAATTATTTGCAATAGCATCTAGAAAACACCCAATTAGAAATTAAACTAAAAAATGTGAGACCATCACACTGAAAATTGTGACAGACTACTGAGAAAAATTGAACAAATAAATCAGTATCTGAACATGGTGTTCATTAATTGAAAGATTCAGTATCATTGTGATATACCTTTCCCCCAACTCATCTATGATTCTGCAAAATTCCAGACAAATTCAGCAAAGTTTTTTGAAAAAAAATTCAAGCTGGTCCTAAATGCTTTCTGGAAATGCTAAAATCAAGAAAAGCCAAAACAATTTTTAAGATGAACAATGATGGGAGGAAAACTGGAAAATGGAAAAATAAAGCAAAAAGAACTTTGTCAAGAGTTCTACAGTCTATCATCCCTCCCCTCCTTCAGCTCCATCCCCGTCCCCATCACATCCTCACTTTGCTCCGTGACTCATTTTCTGGTATACTGGTGCCTGTTGATGGCTCACAGGGAAATCCCTTCCTCTCCAGGAACTGTCTGGCCAACAAGTGTTATAATCTCTCCTTCATCGCAGCCTGACTCCAATAAGTGGCCAAAGAAAAGTACAGAAGCCTGGCTCTCTTGCATCACTTGGGGCCGGGCCAATTCAAGTATCACACTTCTCAGAAGATTAGCTGAGGTCCCTGTCACAACATAGTTCAACTCTTCCCTCTGCCCAATTCTGCTTCCTTTGCCCTTCTCAAATATTTTCCTCTGAGTGCTCCCCAGAACCCTCCTGAATGCAGGTCTGTTTCATGAAGAACTCAGTTTATGTCAAACCTTACATCATACGGAAAGAAATCATTTGAAATGAATTACTGATATAAATATAAAAGCTGAACAATGGAACCTCTAGAAGAACTCACAGGAGAATGTCTGGAACTTTAGGCAAAGATTCAGAACATAAAAACACTATGACTAAAAGGAAAACTTAACAATTGGATTTTATTAATATTCAAAATTCCTGATTATCAAAAGACCTCTTAAAGAAAATGAATGGCAATTGTCATGGCTCATTCTCAGAGCCTCATTTGCATAGCGGTAGGGCTTTGGGAGGTGCCTAGATCATGGAAGTGTGATACTGCATTAGTCTACTGATAGGTTTAGCGTAGTTCTGGATGTAGGTGATGGACTTACTGAAGAGAGAAGACCCAGTCAGTTGTGGCTGGCACCAGTCCAGAGGTTTGCAGTGTGAATGAAACAAAAAGAGAAAAAAGCATGAAGGCTCGCTGCTTCCTGCCTGCCATGCCATGGACTGTATCTCCTCTGCCATGCTTCCTTGCCATGTTGCCCTTCCTTGTAGCCAGCCAGCTGTGGGCTGAGATCTCTAATAACTGTGAACCAAAATAAACCTTTCTTCCTTTAAATTGTACATGTTAGGTATTTCATCCTAGCATTGAGAAAGTCAGTAAGATAACAACCACAAAACTAGGACAGGGAAAAAACTGACAAGCCATATATGTGCTAAATGAGAACACATATCCTTCCGTATAAGCACCTCTTTAAAAGTAAACAAAGAAAAACAGCCCAAATAAAAAGAGACAAAATACTTTTTAAAAAAAAAAGAAACTTGTGAAAAGCCAATAAACATATGCAAAATTGTTTAACATCATTAAAGAAATATAAAGTAAAACCACATGAGATGCTGTTCATCAGTCAATGAGAACAAGTAAAATTTTAAAAGATTGACAACGTAAGTCAAGAATACAGAGCACCTGAAATGCTCATCCATTTTTCAGTGAAATATAAAATTCTGTTAAAACTTTGGAAAGCTGTTTTTCAGTTTCTTATAAGGCTAATATGTATCTACTCCATGACTCAATAATTCCACATGTAGGTAAAAAGTGAAAGCACATATCTACAAAAAGAGCTCTACTACAAAGTTCTTAGCAGTTTTATTCCTATTAGCCAATCACTAGAAACTACTCACATGACCCTCAGTAGAACATTTTTAAAAATTGTGTTATATTCAGTCACTAGAATATTACACAGAAGTAAAATTAAATAAACACCAATACATTTATCAGTATGAATGAGTCTTTTTCAAAAATTTTTCAGATATGAATGAGTCTTAAAAACACACTGAAAAAGAAGAGTCAGACGCAAAAAACATGGTACTTGCCTCCATGTACATGAGGTCTAAAAAGAGAAAAAGAAATCTATGGTGATGTAAATCAGAAAGTAATTATCTCTGATTGCAAAGGGGAAATTTCTGTTGCAGCTAAAATGTTAAAGTGTTTTCGTTTGCAGGGCTTTAAAAAGAGCTCAGAAAACATCATCAAAACACACACACATGCACACACACACACACAAACACACACACACAAATCAACGTGGAGAGTCCTCAAAAAACTGGGTTTGAAGATCCCACTCAATTCAGCTATTCTTCTACTGTGTATTTTCCCAGAAGAATTGAAAACATCCTGCCACAGCAATATATGCACACTCAAGTTTATAGAGCAGCACAATTTGTAATAGCTAAATCTTGGAAACAACCCAAATGCCCACCAACCATGGAATGGATAAAAAAGATGTGGTATTTTTATATAATCAAGTACTACTCAGCTCTAAGGAAGGATAAACTGCAGACTTTTATAGGTAAATGGGTACAACTGGAGACCATACTTGTAAGGGAAATAAATCAGAGTCATATATGTAAATACCTTATTGTCTCCCTAGTGTAAAAAATTGAAAGAGTAAATAAGATCCAAAATGCACAATAGCTATTGTGAAAGGGAAAGGGGAAGAAACTACTAGGAAGGAAAGAACAACTGGGATGGGGGAAAGGAGAAAAGAAACAAAGGAAAATATTTTATATATAAATGTATACACAAGAGAGATAATTATACTACCAACTTCTTTTAGTTCATCAAAAAGAATTGTTTATGCTTTTATTGTTCGACCATTTTTTCATGCCTGTATTTTGTAATCTGAGCAACTAGTCTGAAGATAACAATATGCAATATATTAACCATTTTTCATCTCCTATTACATTGTTTTGAAATTCTGTATCATGATTTTTGTTCTTTTTCTGTTTTAAAAATAAAAAATAAAACACTGAAGGTATGAAGGTATTGGTGAAAAATACAAGATTATCAAAATTTGATTTAATCTGTTCAGAGTAAAATAAGCA
This sequence comes from Dasyprocta punctata, assembly GCA_004363535.1. NCBI lineage: Eukaryota > Metazoa > Chordata > Mammalia > Rodentia > Dasyproctidae > Dasyprocta > Dasyprocta punctata. The sequence goes on along the minus strand of RJWM01002516.1, from coordinate 83,009 downwards.
ACAACTTCTGCGTGCAATTTTATCTCCAAATTTGTCATGTAAAAATCAGGGATTATGTTTTCCTAAATAGTCAGAAACTTAATAGAGTTCAAGGCTTCATTTATTTTGAAGACTAGTGCTAAACATTGTTCATGTATTGTTTTTCCCTTGTTTGGTTTTTGTTGATTTAAGGATGCAAAATTAATGTTCTTATTTACTTGTGGGAGTAGGGGTTTCAGTGTGATACAATTGGCAGCAAGATAGGAATCACATATGCTTTCTCTAAATGAAAGACCCCAACCTAACCCTGTAGATTGTTTAGAAGAATATCAAGGTTATTTTTTTGTTGTTGCTCTTGATACACCACCTGCCTTACTTGTAATAAGTAAAGTCCTCCTTATGGGCACTAAGAGATCAGGAAAAAAATATGACGAATCCTGTTTTAATTATAGTAGTCTCTCTATGGGCTTCTGTTTATGCTCTCTACTGAGTCAATCCTGTCACCTCTTAACAGGCATTTGGAGATGTAGGGGACATTTTTGGTTGTTACAGTGACAGAGCAACATGACCAGTGTTTCATAGTTGGAAACCAGAAAACTACACGTCTTAAAATACTGAATATGGGATGAGTTCTGCGTAACGAAGGGTTATTCCAACCAAGATACCTGCAGCATCCTACTTCAATCCATTAGGGCTGCCATGACGTACTACCACAGACTGGGTAATGTAAATGACAGAAATGTATTTGTCATAGTACGGAAGGCTGGAAAGTCCAATTCCAAAGCTCTGCAAGAGATCAGTTTCTGGTGAGGGCTCTTTGTGGTTTGCAGGTGACCGCCTTCACATGTCCTCAGGGGCAGAGAGCGCGCAGGGGATCTTCTCTCTTCTAATTCATTCTTTACCTTCTTGAGTTACTGGGGAATTGAACCCAGGACCTACACACTAAGATACACCTCCAACTTTCCTTTTCTTTTATTTTTTGAGACAAGACCTTGCCAAGTCATTAAATTGTCCACACTGGGTTTGAACATGTGATTTTTCTACCTTAATCTCCCAGAGTGCTGGGATTATAGGAGGATTAGTGTTTTTATAAAAGGAGACAGGCTGTTTGTGGTGGCCCACACCTACAATCCCTTTTGGGAGACTGAGAAAGGATAATAAGTTTGAGTCCCACCTGGGCATTTTATCAGAGACTCTGTCTCACAACAAACAAAAATAGAAAACACTAGGGTTGTAGCTCATTGAAAATACCCTGGGTTTAATCTCCAGTACTTTAAAAAAAAAAAAAAAAAAGACACTAATCCACTAATCCTATAGGACCTCATCCTTGTTTTCTCCTTGGTCTTTAGTTACTTCCTTATTCTAAATATAGTAACAATGTAGGTGATGACTTCAATTATATGAATGTCAAATGTCAGCGGACACAACTTAGTTCCTAAGCACCCCTATTACGAACAGCAAAGGTCAGTCGCTTGCAGTTTAGTGTTGCACCAAGACAATAAAACTAGCAGTTACTCCTTTAGGATGAAAATGATATCCAAGATAAGTCTCAATTCCTGATTGTGACATTCAAGACCATTTTCATCCTAGCACTAAACTATTTCTCTAGCCTTATTTCTGGCAAGTTTTCCCAATTCCCTCATTATTTCCCAAATTCCATCCTCGTTTGCAGAACTCTTTGACTTTGGCAGTGTGCACCATGCAGACTGCGCTCAATCTCCTTGAGACAGAACTAGCCACCTCTAACAAGCTTAGCTCCCGGGAACTCTCCTTTGTAACTTTTTTCCTACCACCACCACTATTACTTCTTTGACATATAATGAAATTACTCACAGACTGTCTCTTTAGACAGAGTTTGATGTCTTTAACTTCTAACGGTATAAGCACAATATTTGTGCCCAACGAGTATGTCTTGAGTTGTGAGGCAGTTAAGCTTGTGTCAACTCAGTTGGCTTGGGAGGTAGTAAGGGGTTAATAAAACAAACCTATGTTGTATGTGAGTAAGTTATGAAGGTTTCACCTTGGGTACCATGTGTGACCCCTGGCCCCTTCCTCAAACTCTTCCCCCGCTCCACTTTCTGCATCTTTGCTTCACCATACCCTTTCTCCATGATGTTTTTTTCCTGTCTTGGAGTCAATCAACCATGAACTGAATCCCTGGAAACCTTGTACCAAATTAAACCTCTCCTCCTTGAAATTGTGAGTATCAAATATCGTGTCCCAGTGACAGGAAAGTCATATAATACAGGTTGCACTAATTTTCTTGAGGTACTGAAGATTGAACCCAGGAAGTGCTGAGCTACATCCCCATCCCTTTTTAAAATTTTATTTTATTTGGATCCAAGCTGGCATTGAACTTGCAATCCTCCTGCCCCAGCCTCCTCAGTAGCTGGGATGATGGGTGAGCTCCACCAAACCTAGTAAATGCATTAAAATTTAATTTATATCTTTCATGATATCATTTATTTTTATCTACTTTCAACTCTGCCTTGTGTCACTATTCTTTCTTGGCTTCCTGTTATATAAAATTATGGTTTATTACTGGTGCCACCCCCAAGCCTTCCTTTCTTTTTCCTGATTCTTAGATTACTATGTGACAACATTCTGCCAAATGATAATTCATTGTTTATGTTAAAACTATGTATGTATAATAATGGATAATTATACACAATTTCTTTTTTTCTTTTTTTATTATGAAATAAGTATTCTCTCTAAATCATACTTGGTCCTGGTTTGGGACCAGGCATATCATGTTTCTCAAATGTCCCTACCATCAAAGTTTCAACAATGCTGGTCACACCTCCCTCAATACAAATTTAACTTCTTCAAAGTCAGGGATTATCATTTTGTTGAAGGATGAAATTGAATTTATATGTGTGGAACAAGGAAGTTAAATGTATTGCTTCCTAAGCAATAGAGAGCTCCTTTTATGAATCACAGTCTATCTGAACAAAGCACATCTTGATATCACACAGGCTTTTAGGAAGCATAGAGTTCAGGGATTGGAGGACCCTCAGAAACAGAAGTGTTTAGGAATGGGCTGCCTTTTGGAAGCAGTTTCTGGAGTTAAGCTGTTGTGAACCGGCTGACCTTCAAGAGCAAGCAACTATCACTAATTGATTAGGATGGGTTTCGCACTTGTTTTGTGATTACTTCTTTACTACTTTGGACGAGAGTCAAAGAACAGTCTTCTGATCCTCACTTTTAAATTAAGAAGAAAGCCCTTTCTAGTCAGGGCATGAAGCAGAACCACCTGGAGTCTCTGTTAAAGCCCACATTGCTGGGCACCCTGCAAAAATTTATTGTTCAGGTTATCTGGACTGGCACCCAAGTGAGGGCATCTGCAACAAGTATCCAGTGATGCAGACGCTGCCGGTGTGAGAACCGGTGAGTCAGGCATGGAAACGCTGCACAGGTTACAGTAATTAGAATGGTCCAGGCTTAAGAACACTTTGGCGGTAGCGACCCACAAGATACACTGGGCCGCACTTGGATAGGCGAATGTTAAGAGGCAAAGGCAAGGACGAAGAGTAACCTGGACAGCTGTCTCAGGGCTTCACGGGTAGCAAGGCTTAGCAGCTATGGTGATGGACTCCTCCACTGAGCCATCACCAAGTTTTGCTTACCTCCTTGAAAACACTGCATGTATGCCATTTATTTCTGAATTATCAGGTAGAGAAGGGAAATCACTTTGCCTTAAAATGTTTCCCTTTTTGTAAACATCAAGCACCCAAATGAAATAGGTTTTACTTCCCCCTTCTTTCTCAACAAGACATACATAACTTTTGCCATTGCCAATTAGCATATCCATTCAAAGTGGTAGATACTTTATTCCTCTGAGCAGGCAACTTAATGCCTTAAGAAAAGGAAGATTCCCCAGGGGAAAAATGTGCATTATCAGTTCCTCACACATGAAAGATGTATGTTGAAAATTCAAGGTCTGTGCCCAAATATGCAATAGATTTTTTGTCTTAAATCCATTCCAGCATAAGAAGTATGGTTTTGACTAGATAGAAAATTTTTCTTCTGTTAAGAAATGTGATGGTTGCCAACTAGTGATGGAGTTTCCAGAATTCTTCCCCCAGTGCTTCCCAGATGAGTCTATTGGACGGAAAAGGAAGAGCAAATCTGAGCTCCTCTGGACGCATGCCCAAGCTCAGCAACAGTGATATCCATGTGTCACATGGAGGCAAGTATAAAAGATGGGAAGAGAATGAAGTCAACACAAAACCAGTAAAAAGGCAGCAAAATCAAGTACAGTATGTCTAACCTTGATGGGACCCCAGAGTCAGGGTGCGAGCCTTACCAATCCATCAGCGTTGTTTGGTGGCTCATCCGGGTACCCTTTCTGATTGAACTAAAGCTCCAGGATACAGCCTTTCAGTTCTACATGTGGAGTACGACACCTATAACCCTCCACGGATGAAGCCCATGAATACAGTGTCTAGGTTTTCTTCATAGCATGCTGTAATTTATAGATCATCTGTAGAAGTGCTACACGCTACCCATTTTGGGAAGTGCCAATAGCTTCAAGAGACATTCTCAAAAAATCAGATACTATACATGTCTTCATTTTAAAATGACAGAATCTCTCTTCATGGTGAGGAATGCAAGGTATTAAGCACAGGAGTTCATACTTCTCCCTATTTTTAATTCCAAGCAGCTGACAGTTGATAGTTCTTTCAAACTAAGTTTTTTCCCACTTATTTCTGCCTAATAGAGGGAATCACTTGCCAGTTTTTAGCCAGAGTAGCAGTAGTGAACAATATTTTATTTTCAGTTATTTCATAGGGAGTGAGCAAGCTCTCAATAGGGATAGGTTGTGTTCTTTTAAGAATCTCTAATGAACTTTGTGGAGGACTCTGAGGACCCACAGTGTTTTTGTTTTGTTTTGTATTTTTTGGTACCAGGGATCGAACTCACAACCTCACGCTTGCCAGGCAGGTGCTTACACCACTGAGCTAAATCCCCAGCCCTGAGGACCCACAATGACACAGGGTTCCTGTGTGTGTACAGCTTGGGCATTTTCTCCTCACTATGCTAGACTGCTCTCACGGTCAATCTGACAAGCCTGCCTGTGTACCTACCCTGTCCCGACCACTGTCCTCTGTGTCCCTATGTGGGTGAGTTTGTGGTCACCTGCAAGTGTGGTCTCCTTTTTCCCTCTGGCTTCCTAAACTCGGCATTACAAATTTTGAGTTTCATTCCCAACAAATAGGAGCTTTGTTCCTTGTTAAAGCCGTAAACAGTCCCAGACAAGTAACAGGGTCATTTAATCTTCTCTGCCACTTAACCCAGGGGTGTGACTACTTTCCACGAAACCGATTTTGGTTGGGGAGAATGAAAAGCCTAGGATCTAAAAGGTGGGGAAAAGATGGTCTGATGCCCGAGAGCGCTTAAGCCTCATTTCACTCCTATGCTCCTCACGACCTTGGCTGCAGTGCTGTCTTTTTTTGTGCAATTGTCAAACCGTCTCTCTTTGCTTCTCCAAGTGTTGCATTACGCTTAGCAAATGCCACTGATGTCACTTGGGAGTGCGGGTCTCTAAACACAAAGCTGTGTGTGTGCTCAGCTGCAGCACACATAGATAAAATTTAGCATCTTATTGGTACCTCCAGCAAATATTTATTCAGTGCCTATTTGGTGCCAGGCACTGTGCCAGACCCGGTAGAATAAAATACCCATGCCTTCCCCGAGAGTTCATGCTTCGTGATGGAGACATACACGTGAGTGTCTAGGGTTCACATGGGCCATCGCGCCTTAATCCCTCAGGATGTAGTGACTGTATCACAGAGGATCCATTTAGCCAAAGAAAGATCTGCTTACCTTAAAACTTTGAGGTCTCAAAGAAGAAATTGAAAGCTCTTTTCTTATGTTAGAGGGAAGGCTGTTAACCTTTCTGCTCTCTAACCCACACTACTTTCCAGTCTACTCGACCATCTAAAAAGATCATTAGCTTTTCTAAAGAGAGGTTAATCTGTATTTCCAGAGAGCTACAGTAAAAACCCAGCTGAGTTCTGCTAGCTTTGGCCCTAGAAACCAATTGACACGGAAGTCTGAGAAATACAGCTGGTGGGAGACCAAGTATCATAAAGAGTTGAACGGCAGAAGGGCAAGAGATTGATCTACAGCAGATTCTTTAATCAACATTAATTCTACTCTTATTGCATGACCATGGGAAAACCAGTCTTATAGGGCTCCCATCAAGACACCTCTAGAATCTTCCAAGGGTGCTCACACATATTGATTCATCGGTCCTGATTATTGTCACTGGAGTGACTGATCTCATGTTGGGATTCAGGCACCAACAGTTTGACCCCAGTCCCACTTGAAGCTGTAGCTTTGTGCCAAGGCTGCTGTGGTTGTGTGGCTGTGTCCCCAGAGCTGGGGTCCACCAACCCCTGAAGCCCCGATGCCAGCAGAGCTTCTCTTTCCATGCAGGAATCTATAGCATTATTTAAAGAAATAAAAGCAAGCAGTACTTTTGTTTTTAAGAAGAGGTTCCAGAGCTACGCTGTGTGAATCCCAGAGCATTCTCGTAAGGCAATTTTCTCCCAGGGCACAAAGTTTTCCTAAGAACAACCTCAGTCAAATGAGCTCTCATATCAGCCATCAAACCATTAGTGGCGGGGAAAGAAAAGAAAAGAAAAGACTCAGTGTTTAAGGCCTTCATCCTGCCTTACATTTTCTTTCCTTCTGATGAATTTCCTTGAGGTCCCCAATCACCTTCTCTAAGTTCCCCAACCTATTAGATGTGTGTGTATACACGTGAGCTGTCAAGGTTACAACCTTGGGTATGGTTTGAGTACTTCCCCGGGAGGCTGCTTTACTCCCTTGTAAATCAGTCTGCAAACCCATCTGTTAATGAAGAGTTGCCCACATTTGCTAACCAAAATATCTGGACCCCAGCTTCCCTCCAAATGAGGTACCCAATTTTTCTAATGATTTTGTGACTTGAACTAAAGGGAATCTTAGTGGTTTCATGTAATGGTTTGATTTTAAATTTGAGAAAACTGAAGTTGAGAAACAAAAGATGATTTGCCTAAGGCACACAATTAGCTAATGAGTTGTAAAGAGGAATTTAAATAAGCCACATAAATGCATGGATGAGTGAATGAATGAGATGGTGGGAAAGAAAAACAATAAGGCTAAGGAGGAAGTAGCTCGCTTTAAGGATACAGAACTGGCAAATTAAAAGACATCTGTCAGTCTGTCTATCTATCTATCTATCATTTGTCTATTATCTGTCTACTTATCTTTTGGTCTGTAGGCTATGATGAAAGACCTAGTTTCCTCAGGAGCCATACAGTATGTCCTCTAAATCTGCTTCTTGTAGAGTTAGAGAATTATTCAATTTACCCTTCCCCAAACTCCATGAAACCTCTTAATGAAAAAGGATCTGTAGTCCGCTCTCCATGTCTGCACGTTCCCCATCTACAGGATTCAACCAATCTTCAGTCAAAAACACTCAAAAAGAATTGAACATGCTCTGAACCTGTGTGGACCTTTTCCTTGTCATTATTTCAGAAACAATACAGAATAGCAACCATTTACATTGTATTAAGCACATTTACATTGTACTCATCATTACAAGTCATCCAAAGATGATTCAAAGTGTGTGGGAGGACCCGCCTAGGTGATACTCAAACACTGCCCCATTTTATGTAAGGGACTTGAGCATCCGAGGTTTTTGGCATTGGCAGGGTATCCTGGAACCAGCGCCCTGAACATAACCAAGGGGTGATAGAATAATATTGATGAGGGTCTGCTGTATTTAGCAAACCACAACACAAAACAAGAGAGGCAGGCTGGCCTCTTATACTAGGAACGAGACAGTACTGTCATGGTGGTTTCTGTGCTATCTGGCAATGTGGGCTCATCTCTGGCAAATTACCTTGCTTCCTCATGATGGTTTCCCTGCCTGCAGAAGATGGCTAACTCCGAGAGCCCCACCTTTCTCATGGAAGTGCTGATAACCTTCATCTTATGCATGAGAAGGCTTTCACCACTATTTCTTGGGGTTGACATGAGAATAACCAAAGCAGAAAAAAATATGAGCTACAGAAATATAGACGATTGTTGTTCTGTCTACATTTTTAGATATCTAATTTGAATAATCAGAACATAAAAAGTATGATCTCACTGGGTTTTCAAATGATAGACATTTCCCCTCTCTGACTCCCAATACAGGCATCCCTTCTCTCCCCTTCCTCCCACCCAAACACCCCAGAGACCTCAATCCTCAGAGCGAACACTCACCCCACTAACTACATAAGGATGCAGGGCTGTCTCACCCGCTTTGAAGGCAGAGGACCCTACAATCAGAGACGAAGTCAATGGGCCTGTAAGGATATGCGACTGTTCGCCCGCTGGCTCCACCCAACAGTGGGTGGCCAGACCGTGGGCCCTCACCGTCACACAAACACGAAGGCCACTCCTCCTTCTGTGGGAAGGGGCCAGAGAAAGGAACAAGGCTGCTTTTGAAATTTCTATTTTGTTGACCAGGAAGAATAAAGAATGAAGAAGGAGATGTTTTCCTCATAAATCCCACCCTCCAAGAAAGACTCTGCGTGACACTGGTAAGGAGATGTTTGCAGCTTGACAGCGTGATACCTTCAACACTGCCCCCTGCTACTGGCTGGGGGTAAGACATAGAACAGTGGCATGGGGCACCAGAAATGACCCTGGCGCCGCCTACACCTAGGCTGAGTCAGAGTCAAAGAAAAAAGACCAGGAGAGCACACAGTGGATGCCTAAGGACTCAATCATTTCCCTTATGGTTAGCTGGAATGTGGTGGTTAGAATGGCTTTTTTTAACTTTTGATAGATAAAGAGGGCAGATCTTTGCAATACTGAGGAGGAAGCAGCTGCACATCTTGGCAACCATTTAGAGGAAAAGAGTGAATACATGAAATATTGCTGCAAGAATATAAAGGAGGAATCTAAATAGACAGCCAAGAAAAGAGTGAAGAGTGGAGAACAGAGATTTTAGAGGTCTCCATATGATGTGGTTTCTCAAACATGATGTATAAAAAATAACAGTAAGGGAGCAGGGAGAGAGGGGTAGAAGCGAAAGGCTTGGAACAGTGAGCACCAAATTGAGGAAAAACTTTCCTCAGAGACACTTAAAAAGTAATCAGAGAAACAGACGAAAGACCCAGAAAGGGCAGTTTGTCTGCAGCTTAAAATGGAAAGAATCACAAGGCGATGCCACCTACTATATCAGATTCTTAATGGACCGAGAAATCTGCTGTGCTAATAGCTCTGAACCAATTGCTTTGCATGAGATTCAGACCAGGCCAGATGACTTTGGAGAACTTCAATTTCCCATTTTAAACACAGAGCAAATAATAATTTCAAGGTGTGTATAGCATTAACACTATTGGGATGACTCACTGGAAAGAAGCCAGGGAGTTTCTGCACTCAGGCGTTTTCTCACAGGATTCCAAGGAAAGCTTGATTGCCTCCTTCTTTAGACACTGTGACTGCCTCAGCCTTCCCCGCTGCAGAGGGGGCCAGCCTCTCCCCATAGCTCATTCCTGTTGGAGGCCGCGTCACCGCCTAACTGTTCTTCTCCCTTATCTGGCGTTTCCACCAGTAGATCTGACTTGGCAACAGAGAATTAATTGTTGATATAAATTTAAAAGTTTCTGTGACTCCCAATGACTCTCTGTTCTAAGCTGGCTACTTATCTTACTTGGATAAAAGGTGTGCCATGCCTCGGTAATTAGATGGTGGATTTTGCTGAGAGCAACCCTAAAAACTGTCACTGGAATCTGAAATTAAAATCAAATCAAATCCCAGCTGATAAAAGCTGCACCCATTAAAGACTGTTATTAACTCTGAACTATCAGTAAGGGATCATTTAGTCAAGATTTAAATATCTGAAATTGTAAATGATATCATTTAGAACAGATCTTTCTTTGCTTGTCAGGCAGGCAGAAGAATAGAGAAGACGACTGATCAAAATATTCAGGGCTATCTGTTGAAAGGAATGGAAAGAAACTAAACTTTAATGAGAATTTTCTCAATGCTGTAAGTTTTGCCAGCTAATTTTGTATACTTTATCTCATGATGGCATGAGCATCACTACCTTCATCTTAAAGGCATATAAACTTACAATCAAAGAGTTTAATTTGTTCATTCAAATTCACACAGCTGTTAAGTGGGAAATCCAAAATCCAAGCTCCAGGACATTTAATTCTACATTCATTTTCTCATGATCATCTCAGTTAATATGGAAAAAAATACTGGACAAAGCCCAACATATTTTCTTGATTGCTGTAGTCAGGGGTTACAAGGAAAATAATTACATACAGGACACAGAATTTATAATATTATTTTATGATGGTCATCCAGAGTCAAATACAAGAAAGTGCAGGAAATCTGTCCATGGCAATATCCTGAATCCCATGGCAATACCCTGCATGAGTCCAGCTGAAGACCTGGAGCCCATAACAATGCCTCCCACAAGTCCAACTGGAGGCCTAGAGCCCACAACAGTGACTCATGCAAGTCTGTTTTATGGATCTGTGCAGGGAAGGCCCAAAGATCAGCGGTGGAAGCTAGAAAGTCTGTGCTAGTGAGACGCAGGATCTGTGCCAGTAGGCTGAGGGTTCTGCACTGGAGCCAAGAAGCGACATTCAAGGTAAGGACCAGAGCTCCCCCAAAAAGTACCACAGCCATCCTCAGCGACAGTGAGGTCCCGAGCTCCTCCGATGATAACAGCTGAGTTCCTATCAGGGAAGCCAGCATGACGAACTTCTCCAGGAGAACCAACAGCTCCAAACAACAACACTTAGGAGAACCCACAACGCCTCACTCTTTCTCTCCACATCTCCTTTTATGCTGGCAACTTTCCTCAGTTGGGCCATGCATGCTCAGCACCATGCTGATTTAATCCAACTGGTGTTAAATTGACCACTAGTTTTTAATCTATGACACTGATTAAGTCTCAATAGTTTAGGTATAGGAAAAAAAGTTCTTCAACACAATAAATGCCACTCATGAAAATCCCACAGTCAACACTATAATGAATCGGAAAAACTAAAAAGTTTTCTAGTTGAGACTGAGTAAAAGGCAAGGATGCTTGGTCTTCCCACTTTTATTCAACATACCAGTGATACTGGAACAACTAGCATGGACAGTAGGACTGTAAAAGAAATAAAAAGACATCCAATCAGAAAGGAAGAAGTGAAATTATTTGCAAATTATGTGATCCTACATGTAAAACTCCCAAAGATTCCACAAAAAAGTGTTAGAACTAAAAAACGTATTCAGTAAAATTATTCAGATACAAAACCAATAGATAAATATCAGTAGCATTTTTATTCACAAGTAACAACCTAACTTAAAAAAATGTAAACAACCCATTGACAGTAGCATCAACAATTAACACATAAAGGAATAATTTTTACCAAGGAGGTGGAAGATCTTTAGGCTGAAAACCATAAGACATTGATGAAAGAAATTGAGGAAGACACAAATAAATGGAAAGATACCTCATAGTCATTGATTAACAGAATTAATATTATTAAAATGTTCATACCACCCAAACCAATATACAGATTCTCACAGAAACAGCCCTAAAATTCCTATGGAGTTCCAAATCACCAAAACAATTCTGAAAAAGAAAGACAAAGTCGGGGCATCATATATCCTGACTTAAAATTATATTACAAAGCTTCAGTAATTAATATCTTATGGAACTGGCATAAAAACAAGCACATTTGTTTTATAGTGAAACAAAAGAGAGAGGTCATGAATAAATTTAAACATATATGGTCAACCAATTTTTGATAAGGGCACCAAGAGGACGTGATAGGGGAAAGAACAGCAGTTTCAATACATGACTATGCAAAATTTCCACACAAAAAAATGAAACGGGACCCAATCTTATTCCATTTATAAAAATCAATAAAGGGAAGAGGATGAAAAGGAGAATGACAAGGGGTGATGTGACTGAAGCATGCTGTACACTTTTGTGCCACAATGAAACCAAATATTTTGTAAAGTTAATGGGCACTATTAATATATCTGGAAAAAAGTGGAAAAATATCTAAATATAAGACCCGAAATTCTAAAAATCCTGGAAGAGAGCACATGGGTAAAACTCTTGAGGTTGACCTAGACAATGATTTTTTTTAAGTCGCACCAAAAGCTCAGGGCACAAAAGCAAAAAAAGAAAAAAAAAATGAGACTACATCAAATTAAAAGCTTCTCCACAGCAAAGAAAACAATTGGCAAAATGAAACACCCTATGGATTGGGAAATATATTTGCAGATCATATATCTGATGAGTTAATATCCAAAATTTATTTTAAAAAACTCATACAATTCAAAGTTTTTAAAAATCTGATTTAAAAATTGGATGTGCAAGGGCTTGAAAAGATATTTCTGTTAAGAAAGCAGAAACAGCCAGGTATGGTGGTGCATGCTTGTAATCCCAGAGCTCAGGAAGTTGAGGCAGGAGGATCACAGGCAGTTCGAGGCCAGGAAGGGCTACGAAGTGAGTTCAAGGCCAGCCTGGGCTATGAAGGGAGTTCAAGGCCAGCCTGAACTGCATAGCGAGACTCTGTCTCAAAAAAAAAAAAAAAAAAAAAAATTTAAAAAAAAGTAAGGAGGCAGAAACAGTGCCAGCAGGTGTATGACAAGGTTTTCAAGGTCACTAATAATCAAGGAAATGCAAATCAAAAGGGCTATGAGACACCACCTCCACCCGTTCAAGATAGCTTTAGGTGGCAAAAGTGGGGAGAAAAGAGAACCCTTATACACTTCATAGGAATGTAGATTGATACAGTCTTTGTCAAAAACAGAGAGAGGGTTTCTAAAGAAATTAAATATAGAATTATTAAATGACCCAGCAAGCCCCAGGCATATACCCAAAGTAAACAAAGTCATCGTGTTATGAAGATATTGGTTCAACCCTGTTCATCTCAGCATTGTTCACAAAACCTAAAGCCATGGAAGCAAACCAAATGTCCACCAATGGGTGATGGCTAAAGAAACTGTGGTAGGTACCATGGAAGACTACTCAGCCCTAAAAAGTATTTCTTTTTGCCATTTGCAATGATGTATATAAACTTGGAGGACATAATGCTAAGTGAAACAAGCTAGACACAGAAAGAAAACTATTGCACAATCTCCTATGTGGATTTTTTAAAAAAATAAATATACAGAGATTGAGAACAGTGTTTACAGGGATGGGGAGTGGGGAGATGTAGATTTACAGATATAAATAAAAAATATATGAGATGAACATTAGTAAGTACAAGAGATGAACAAATGTAGAGATCAAATATTTGACATGAGGACTAAAATTAGTAGTCCTTAGTTCTGGGGGATTTGTACTACTGAGAAGATTTTATGTGCTTTTATCACAAAATGCATGCACACGTACAAAAAAACCAGTAACCGCGAGGCTGATGAACTATATTGAAATTTTCACTTTAGTACCGTGTTTTGCTCTCTGCATTCCATAACATCATATAAATATATATATATGGACTAAAATATACTCACAAGAGATTGTAGTTTTTAAATTTCCCCATTTCACTTGGCCTCTATTAGTTCATTGAAAAAAGTTTTGTGCTATTTTTCTGTTTCCGTTTTGTAAAATTCTTTTACATCTATGTTTTGTATTCTGAGTGACTCCTTTGAAGATGATACACAGTGTATTAACTATTCTTGTTCTCCTGTTATGAAATTTTGTTTTATTTTCACATAAAATAAAAAGAAGCAATGGTTGTGGTCCTAATAACGCTTGGCCTTTATTGAATAATGCATTGCTCAGGCACCCGACCAACAACATTACATGGATGTTTGATTTTCGGTTTCACTTCTACCCTGCCATGCTGGCTCTGTTGATTTTTCTATTTGATAATAAAGACACTGAGGCTTAGAAAGATTTAATAGCTTGGACACAGTCACATAGCCAGCAAGCGGCCAAGTGGAGCTCCTACATGAGAAGCTGGACGGTAACTTTATTAACTGTAAACAAAGACAAGCTGTTATTTATTTATAAACCAACACTTGGAGGGCAGGCAGTCTGCAGCGGCACTGGCTCCCCTTCCCAGTATGGCTGATTCCAAGCTGACTGCGCGACATCTCTGGCTCCCAATACACCTGGACATTTAGCAGGGCTGTTGGGATTGTACGCTGATCTGCCCTTCACAACTCCAGATCTACAAACCTTGATGTACAGGGAAATTTATTGATCTCCTTGACAATTCATTGCACCAGGAAGGCTGAAACGCTGAAAGGTGAGCATGAGTGTTTCAGGACTGTGTGACTGGCGTTGGGCACCATTGGCGGAGCCATCACTAAAGACCACGAGCTCAATCCCCAATTTTTACTCTCAGACTAACACCCCAGCATGCCGAGGTGCCCTTCCACAGGACAGTGCCCCTGCACATTGGCAGTTTATGTTTTTCTACAGATCACTCTGGGCACTTGGATTTGTAGCATTGCTTTCAACCAAAATTCTCATTGCAGTGGCCTTGCTTGCATGCAAAAATGAATGGTGCACGTTTGAAATGAATTGGAACCCAACAATGTAAAGACTCTCAGTGCTCCAAATTTGAAACAAGAAATAACAAAAAAAATTGTGCTTCCGTTGTGTTTTTCTGTAGTCTTCAGCAGCCCTGAGCTAAGCAGAAATTCTCAGAAACAAAATATCACTGTTCTGTTTCATGATCTTGTGTTCCCGTGTGATACCAAAGAGACAACCTAGCAACTCAGAAATTCTAGAAGTAACAGAACAAATTTGTCCATGCATTGGGAAGCTTATCATTTTATCTGTTCATTCGTAAACTACAACACAGCAAGCTTAGGACTTCTGTCGCACACTCAGAGGTGAAAACCCAAGTGTGGAATCTATCCTCAGCAATTCTAGAATGATTTTTGCAGGACACTGGAGATATCAAGCAGCACCTGAATTTTTTATTACCAGAGATCCCTCATCATGGTAATCCTGCCACTCTAGCAGGCTCTAAAGGGAGGAAGCTGCAGCTCTGATAGGGAATTTCAGCCCAGTTCAGCTGCCTTCAGGATGAACCATTGTCCACAGCCAAAGAGAAAGATGGGGCTCAAAACGAAGCCCACTTTAGTTTTCTGAGTTGTTTTCTGTGTCAGAGAAGGGCCTTAACACATTTTGCACCCAGAATATAACAGGAGACACTGGATCCACAATAATTGCAAGAGAAGGCATTACCCATCTCTCCCAGTGGCAAATCCTCCCTCAAATACAGGAATGTAAATAGCAACAATAACGAGAGTCAGACTCAGAGCCTCCGGGGACAGAATTCATAAACATTGTGCAAAATGGTTTATAAATGTCATGTTATTATTTCTTAAAATGGGTTAGGCAGGTGTTTATCCATGCTTCTTTATAGGCCAAAGTGATTTTGCATTCTCAAATCCTTTTCCTGCGGACTGGAAGTGGTTATGGGGTGTATGCAAAAGAGTGCACCATGTGTTAGAGCCGGAAGAGCCCTGGGAGTTTAGCTCCCCCGGCCATCACAGGGCTGCAGAAGTACCAGGCCTCAGGTCACACCCTGGACATGTCAACAGATGAGCTTGGCCTGAACCCCAAGGTGGTCTTCTTCTATGTGGGATGATTTTTAGAACCCCCTGGGGGAAGTAATATTCATTCAAAGAAGCAAGAGACTGCAGTGTAATACAACAACTTGGAATGCTAATAGCAAGTCAATAATGCCATGATATTTTTAAAAAGCAAGTATAAAGGTTAGGACATATGGAATACAGATTTACTTTTTATGCAGAGAAATATAGTGAAGAAAAACAATGAATGGGGGGTGGGTAGCGGAAAAGAAACAATCATCTTACGAACGTGAGAGACTTTATGTCACTGAACCTGAGTAGCCCCGTCTCTGACTATGTCTATGCTTAGGTATACTTTTGAACTGATTCTTCTACGGTTGCAGGATGCACTATGAATACTGTTTAGCAACCAGTTTTGTTACACTTCTTACCTTTTTCCAGCCAGATGTATCTTCATCTGCATTTTTCATGGCCAACTAGCATGCCATGCCCTGCCTGCTCGGTAAGTAACTAATTCAGTTCCCCAAGGTGAGACTTGTACACTGCTTTCGTTCTCCACTACTAGGAGTAACAGAAACTTGATGGAAACTGACCAAACTTAGTCCCTTCCGGTGGGGCTTTGTTAGAGCTCTGTCGGCATGGCCATTATTAGTCTCTCTAAGCTGTTTCCTCAGCAAGCAGTCATGCCTCCGTCCCAGGGTCACTAGTTTCTGAAGGGGAGGCATCGCTCATGCAGGACACAATCAGTGCATGCTTTAGTCATTATTATTTATGTGTTTGTTACATCATTATTAACAACTCTTCCACAAAGTTCTTCATAATTGCATTTCTGCGTACATTCTTATTTCCTGGGAATCATCTTAAGATTTGCATTACTACCTTTTTTTAAAAGTATGGGTTTTCCACACTTATTGCTAAATTGCCTTTGTAAAAGATTGTGGTGAAGCTGGGCATGATGGGGCCCATCCATAATCAATCCCAGTCCTTTGGAATGCTGAGTCAAGAGGATTTCAAATTGAGTCTCAATTGGACAACTTGGTAAGACTCCATTTCAAAATTTAAAAAAAGAATAAGAGAATAAAATATTAATAATAGTAATATTAAAAGGGCTGGAGATGTAACTAGTATAAAGGATCTGAATTCAATCCCCTGTGTCACAGACACATACACACACACACACACACACACACACACATACACATCCTTATGCCGAGTTACTTGTCCATAAGAAGAAACAAGAGCTCTCATTACCCTTCAGCCTACACAGTAGCATTGTGATTCTTCTTTTACAATCTTTGTGAAATTGAGTATTTAGAAGGTTTTGTGATTATTGTTTTAATTTTATTTCTCTGTGTGTAGAGAGCTTGTATCTGTTTCGGCCATTTGTGTTTATTTTCTTTTTTGCTTGTTTTTGGCACAAGCTGATCGGTCTGGAACTGGTCACCAAAGTCCATCTAGCAGCTTCTCTGGGCGAAGAAAACAGAAACAGTTCACTGCACTGGCACCTGGCTGGAGCGCAGGGCTCAGGGTGTGCTCCTCGGAGTCATTCCTCTCTGGGAGGCGTGCCTGGGAGGCGTTCTGTGGAGACCGTTGTGGGCTGGCTGACTCAGTGAGTGAATGCGGAGGCGGCAGCTGGGGACAGCCAAACGGTCTCCGCAGAAGCGCCGCAGCATCTGCTGTGGCTGCTCCCAGCTTTATCCAGTCTTCCCTTCGTTTTATTGAAGGAAAGTTCCGCTGCTGGCGGAGCTCAGGAGCACCTTCCCACCCCAAGGGTTGGCTTGTCATGTCACCAAGTGTACAGGTCACTCAGATTGACGGAGAAAGGGCTAGAGGGGGTGAGTCTGAGCGAGCAGGAATGTGTTCATCAAACAGATGGTCTGACCTTTGATTTCGGAGCTGTGCTGTGTGCCTGCCAGGCAAAGGGACTGGGCTCTGGGGGAAGGAATTACATTAGAAATGTAGAGGAAGGAGTGGTGCGTGTAGGTGTCAGTACCCTTTCAGGCCTTTCAGATGTTCCAGAAGCCAGACATGTAAGTGACAGTGGTCAAGCAGCTAGCCAGGGAGCATGGCCTCCACCTAAAGGGGTGATGAGCCTCAGTTCCTGCCTTACCATGATCATGCAGCCAGCACTGCCAGAATTCAGAATGTTGTAGGAAATCTCTTGATTGGCTGTCAGTTCAGACACTGGATAGATGTCAAATGAAGGTTAGTTCTGGCCTGTGGAAGTAGTTTATGACCAGGGAGCTAAAAATTCATAGCTGCAGACAGAGGTGAGGCATGAACTTCATTTTGCCGGGCAAAATTCAGATAGGTTGAAAGGACCATGAAAATATTGGATGAATGAATTTAAAAAGCTGTAACCAAAACAGACTTGAGGGTGTAATGGCATAGCCGGTGTAGAGGATTTTAGGGGAACAGCTGTATAATCCAGTGTGAGGACTTAGACCTGATGGATTCAGCAAGACTTTAGAGAGCTACAGTTTGGAGAAAATAACCAGCAAAAGTCTCAGCACAATGGCGTCTTCTGCAGCTTTGCAGACGCAGCTCTTACCCACTGCTACCCTGAAAACGTCTATGCCAGCCATGCGGGACCCTCGCAAATAGGTACAGCGTGACTGTACAAAAAGCAGAAGGCTCTTAGGCCTTACACTGCAGACTTCCCTGGCACACTCCCATGCCACTGTTTTCCAAGGGCTGTCGATTCTCTTTCTCCTTAAACAGCAACTCATGGATGATGCTCTGTTTTTTTCTATTTGGAAGCACTCCAGCCTAACACTTGCATGGTTACCATGGCAACTATCAGGTAGCATCGCCTTGTGCCTGAAGCTCAGACTGCCAGCAAGAAAGCCAATACAGTAGTATATTGTTGCTTCCTGGACTAATCTTTTAAACTGTGGCCTACAGTGTTCCCATAATACATTCGATCAGAAGCTCGAGCGCCTGATTGAATTTAATGTGCCGTGGCTCTCCTTTGACTGAGCAATCCATTCAGTCGCGGGCCTTTATTTTGAATTTTCTCCTTTGCAATGAAAAAGTGCCAGGACTACTTTGGTGCACGTTTTGTGATTTTTACAATTCTAAAGAGGAAAATGGATTTGTACACACAAACAGACTCTGTCTTTTAAATCTCACACTCATTGAAGAATTATTCATCTTATTTTGACAGGCCCAGGTGGGCTGTTGGCCAAACATCTGATGTCTAAGATGGTGTATATATCACCAGGAGAGAGCTGATTCATAGCTGGTGAACACCAGAAGGAAGCAAGACGTAAAAGCCAGCAGGTTCAGGCAACCCATGGTTATTAGTTCCAATGCCTCCAAATCACTGCTCCAATGTGGCCTAAAGGAAAACCCGCATCTCCCAGCCTCCCTGAGGGAGAAGAGGGAAAAGAAAAAGACTGAAAGTGTATAGAGCAGTATAGAACAGGAGCAACCCAGCAGGACCCCCTGGATTGGAGTGTTCTTTGGGGTCAACAAAATGAGAACCTCAGTCATTTTAGAAAGTTTCAGAATAGGGGCCGGAGATACAGCTCAGTGGCACAACACCTGCCCAGCAAGTGCGAGGTCCTGAGTTTGATTCCTGGTACCTCCTTAGCCCCAAAAAGAAAGTTTCAAAGTAGACTAGTGACTAAAAAAAAAAAAAGGTATTTTTAATAAGGGTTGTACAATCCCAGCTTCTGAGACCCAGGAATGTGATCTTATTTAGAAAGAGAATCATCCTAGATGTGATCAAATTAAGGATACAGCAATGAGGAAATTATCCCAGGTTATCTGGATGGACCCAAAAACGCCACCCCAAGCATCCTTGTGAGAGGTGGACATAGGAGAAATAGGAGAAGACGGAGTGAAGACAGAAGCAGAGGTTAGAATGGTGCAACCCAAGGCAACGCATTTCAAAATATTCCAGCAGACACCAGAGACTAGAAAAGGAAGGGACTTCAGAGATAGTGTAGTCCCGCTGGCACTTGGACTTCAGGCTTCTGGCCTCTAGCTCTGAGAGAATGAAGTGGTGGTATTTCTAACCAGCAGGACTGTGGTGTTTTGTTACTGCGTCCATGGGGGCTCATGCATTTGGTAAAATATGAGCAGCTGCCATGGCAGTCTCTCTAACAACCAGCATCCACTGGATGTCTTGTCACTGCTAAGAATTTTCTGTGTACTCATTCTTTTAATCTTCCAAATAATTCTATGGAGCAGATATCATAGACATCTCCACTTTGTAAGCGAGGTAACTGAGGCTCATTGTCTTAGAAAACCATCCCAAAGTACCACACCTAATTAGTAGAATTCAAGAGATTCAAGTACTGAACAGTCAAAAGATCATGGTTTACTCTCTACTCCAGTTTGTATGTAATTAAAAATGCACACATACACTCAGACACACAGGATGGGAAAGTATACATCATCTATGCATGCTAGAATTAAAATACCTTCTTTCTAGATTTTCTAATAGAAAATCATGGATCATGTAATTGCCATTTCTCTATCCTTGGGTACCTCACTGTACTGGTACTCTTAGCCATACTTCATCTGTCTCATGAGGAGACCACTATGTCTTCCTGACACGAAAATGTGTAAAACACTGTTAGGAAACATGGGGTGTACTGGTTTTGTGATGCATTGCTATTTGCATCAGAGTCATAGGGGAAAACAGAATTTTCATCCAAGTCAATTATGAAGAGCATAGAAAGACCAATCAAAGAAAGGGCCTACATGATGCTGTCACTGGAAATTGGTAGAGGAAATGAAGAAAAGATAATTAGACTATGGTAGTAACTGGGAGAGCATTAATGATATTTGACCTTTGTGTGCTTGGAGTGGGCATGCAGCAGATTGCAGAAATGTAAGGAGCAATTAGGCAGTGCTGGAAGTGGAAGCAAGCAGGATAAACCCCTCATGGGAGGTATCCGGCAGTGGGATAACGAGGTGAGGGTTTGGGTGAGCAGGTGGGTGGATGGATAGCAACAGCTCAAGTAAAGTTCGTCCCTATAAAGAGACCTGGTGAAAGTGAGATGAACAACACAGAAAAAGAAGCCAGCAATTTTTAGCAACCCCGGCAAATGCTCTTCCTAGATTCAAAGGTAAATAGATGAAACTTGATTCAATAATTCTCACAGTTTTCTAGGAAGATTCTGGAGCATGAAAGGGCACTTTGAGCAGCAAAAGCCCTAATTTTAGGGAAACTGGTGCTTTGCCGGTGTCTGTTCTTTAGCTTTTGCATGAGACAATACAGGGGTACCTCGGTTCAAAAACTTAATTAGTTCCACAATTTGGGGAAGATGGGGCTTTTAAGATTTTTTTTTCTTTACCAGGTCTGAATTATTTATCTAAAGACAAGAAATTTCATTTAATAGTGCCCAACTCTCCCCAGTCTTAGGTGTAAGGTGATGGAGAATTTAGTGGTTTTGAAGGACAATTTTAGCTAAGGAATTTAAAGACTCTTGTTGGGTTTTGTTGCTTTCGGCCTCATTGAAAGAACAGTGGTCAGTTACAGGTGCAACTGGAAACTGACAGCAGGGGTCAGCGATTGGAGGCCCCTTTCTCTATCATACCTTAATTACTACAGTGTTATTTTTGGACACCTTTTAGTTATACTTTTTTGCTGATTGTCTAAGGAAACCAAATTAAAGTGAGATCTGTGTTAATCACAATTAACGTCTTGCTGTCTATCAAAGTCAATTAAGTCTCCTCAAGCATTCCACTCACAACCATGTACAGAGCCCCTCTATCAGTGTCAGCCGCCAGGACTGGTCATGGTGTTTCTTGACCAAATAGCTTCCTATGAAAGGATGGGAGACTTTTCTCTCTTTGGTGATCCTCCTTTTTGATACACTGTACTTTGGTTGACTCCTATCCCTTAGGGCGTCCAACAATCTCCCTGTTCAGGAGGTTGGATGTTTCACCAAAATTGTAAGGTCACGAAGAAAAAGTGCCCTCATGTCTTGGGTCCTTTCAGATCTTGGAAGGCCAGTGCCAAAATATTGATCATCCTCTTAGATTAGTTATCTTCCTAGTTTTGATCTCCAAACTTCAGTTGTTGAACACCCAGAAAAGATCAGTTACATCAGTATTACAGTGGGAGCAGTAGGCTTAATTTTACAATCTAGGTATGGGCACCTCAAAATATAAACTATGATCAGAGAACTGTTATTTCCTCACTAATCATGGTCATCTTAGAAGTCAAATCTTACAGAATGCTAAAAGATAAAGTTTTCTAAAGGTCTGAGATCCAGAAAAACACAGCGTTTTAGTATGACAATCACGATGACATTACAAGAAACATTACTAGAATTAGTTTTGTCATTATCTCTGAAACACATTTAGCTGTTTGCTTGGTTACTTCTCTCTCATTTCTGAGACAAAACACCTAACACCCAAAATTAAGGAAAGAAAGGTTTATTTAGCTCACAGTTTGTGGAGGTTTCTGTCCATAATTGGCTGGCTCCAAGGCAGGGTGGCGTGGCACAGGGCAATAGTTCAAGGTGGCAAAAGACAGCGAAAGCAGCAAAAGCAAAAGGAGGGGAACAACAAGCCTCTTTTTCTCCCTTATACTGTAAGCAGTCTACATCCCTCGGGTGAATAGAGCACTCACAGGATCTCGGTGCCCTCCTCTTGTACAGGCTGAGGACGTTTAGAAAGCAAGGACCCCAGCTCCCTGCTGAATCACTTAGTTAAACTTTTGAACTTCTCAAATTGACACAGTGAACAACATCCTAAAGCAATAATGGCTTGTTCTCTACAACCTGGGAGGTAGAACTGCTGAGTTACTTAGATAAGTTTTTAGACTTCTCAAGTTGACAAATGTATCAACCATAGCAGCTGTTCAGTATAGAAGTATAGAATAACTTCTTGGTCAATTATTCTTATCTAATTATGAAATAGTAAATGACATAAAGGTTTTTAACTAATTTGTTGTATCCTAACCATTCTCTGTTATCAGAGTAACATTTAAGTAGAATGTAACCATTTATTGATATGTTTTACAGGTTATTAATATCTACCCTTTAGATTTCCAGAGTGACATTGCCTGGGCTGCACAATCTTTGGGTATCTTTAACTATTACAATGATTATACAACTCTCACACAAACATAATCCTGAAATGTATCCACATCATCTGGCTGGCTGGCTCATTTTGGATTGGCATGAACATTTCATCATAAGTAAGGAACACAAGTGAGAAATGTCAGATGTTTCAACCTAAAAGTTTCCCACTATAAACAACTTTAGCTGGAAATGACCAGGGTGATGTTTTTAGTTTGTGTAATGATTGATACATTGCATCGACTTGATAAGTTTAGAAGTTTAACTAAGTGATTCAGTAGGGGGCAAGGGTCGTTACTTTGTAAACATCCTCATCCTGTGCAAGAGGAAGTCATGAAGATGGTGTGAGTACTACACCCACCAGAGGGGGTGTGTGGCCTATTTACAATATAAAGGAGAAAAAGAGGCTTGCTCTCCCCTTTTGCTCTTTTTGCTTTTGCTGTCTTTCCCAACCTTGAACTGTTGTCCCTGTGCCACGCCACCCTGCCTTGCAGCCAACTGATTATGGACTGAAACCTCCACAAACTGTGAGCTAAATAAAACTTTCCCCTTTAATTTAGGTATTGGGTATTTTGTCTCAGCAATGAGAGAGAAGTAACTAAGACAGTTTCTTCTTTGAAGGTCTTCACCTGCAAGAAACACAAATATACCATTTATTATGCTATGTGGTTAGGAAAGTTAGTAACAAATTACCCTAATGATTATCCATGCTTCCCTAATCCTAACACAGGGACTTTGTGTGAACCACTTCCCTTCTCTCTGCTCAGCCAAAAACACGACACCACCCAATGATTATCCAGGCTTAAATTTAGGTGGTGGTGCGGATTGCTGACTCAGAGAGAGACAGCAGAAGGTGCCTCAGATCAGTGGTGTCTGACCCCACAAGTACTGGAAGCCTGAGTTAGCAAGCTCCATTCTTTTTTCCCTTCACACTTGATTCTCTTTTTCCATTTGCCCTCGAATCCTTTTCTCTTCACGCTCTTTTCCCCTTCAAACTTCTCCCTGTTACTCACTACATACTACAAGGTATATGCTTGGCAATTCCTTCCTTGTTGTACACAAGAACCTGGACTATTTTTACCCTGTTCAACTATAACAAGGTTAGCAATAATTGGCATTACAGCTATATAGAAATTTTTACATATATTTGGTTTCTATTCTCAAGGCAATTTTTAGACTCCTTTAACAGATTTTCTAAGGTGTAACTATGTTGACAAGAATCAAGGACATCTTCACAGCGCTGATAAGTTTAGGAAACAGGGTTAATAAATGCAAATAGACTTAATACCCAACATGAAAGTGTATCTCATTTATTCAATCACAAAGATGTTTGTTTAATCAAAACCAACTTGTTTGTTTGATCAAGTTTAAACATCAGGACCAAATTTAAAAGGATATGAAATTTTGATTATTTTATATTTTTAAGGTCTAAACAAATATGGTATAAATGATAGCACTTATTAGTTACTTTGTACTCATTAAGCATACACAGATTTAACTCTATACATTTAACTTTAAAGTTGAAACAGTATAGCTTGTTTTTAGATATATACATGAATATATGTCCAAATATATGTTATGTCATAAGCTAAGATAATAGTTGTTTCTTTAGTCAATCATGAAGATGTTTTACAGGCTAGCATTTAAATACTCTTTAACAAAGCTCACCTTTTAGTAACCAAAAGCCTAATGATAAGAACATACTATTTTATTAAAATATTGAATCTTCGCTTTTAAATCTAGTTTTGTAAGTTTAATCAAGAGCATCTCAATATTTTAGAAAAGATATTGTTTTAGATGTAGAAACCTTAACCTGTTAATTAAGGCCAAAACCCAGATACTCTAAATGACTCATCATAACAGGTAACACTTTTGGCTGTTATCTGTTTATCCTTGACTGAGAAAATTTCTTAAGTATTGTACACACAAAGAATGAAGACATTGCATTTATAAGAATAATTTTTATGTCATCCTGGTTATCTAACAGCATTGATGCAAATATGTCACCAACTGTAAAGACATATTTACTCTTACCAAGTGATTCGAATCAGCTTACTGTTAAACTGTATGAACCCCAAGCATTTGAGATAATGTCTTGAGTGTTTATTTATCTATAAGCCAACTGAAATAAAACCTTTGGAGGATAATATATGCTTAAAACTTAACACAGAGAAACACACATATTAACCTAAATCATATGTAAAATTTATGTTATTAAACTTTAATGGGTTTATTCCTATGTAGGCCTGGCTGTCAATCTTTATTTGGTAATATTTTAAATGAGTTTGGCTGCCCTGAAAACCCATACAAACAGTTTTCCATGGAAATCTCAAAAGAACCAAAAAAAAAAAGTGTTGAGCTCTAAAAATATATATATTTTTCTTAAACGAAGCGGCCACTTTCACTGGTTATTAACACACATTAAACAGACTGACAAACATATAATCACACAGAACAAGTATTTTTAGATCAAATAGTCCACTCTCATTTTGTACCGGCCAAACTGAACTACAACAATACTT
The DNA here is from genome assembly GCA_004363535.1 of Dasyprocta punctata. Classification (NCBI taxonomy): domain Eukaryota; kingdom Metazoa; phylum Chordata; class Mammalia; order Rodentia; family Dasyproctidae; genus Dasyprocta; species Dasyprocta punctata. Next base: position 57,904 of record RJWM01002516.1, on the reverse strand, counting down.
TCACCATTTTTAGATTTGTAAGTATAAATAGACAGTCATATCTGTTGTAATAAGAATCCGAAAAAAAAGAAAACCCTTTGACTTCTATGAAAGTGGAGTTTTGTCTTGTTTTGTTCTGTTTTGTTTTCCTTTTTGAGACAGGGTCTCACTATGTACTTTAGGCTGGCCTCAAACTCCTGGCAAACTTTCTGCCTCACCCTCCTGAGTACTGGGATTATAAGCATGCACCACCACACCCAGCTCAAAGTCAATTTTTAAAATGGGCCCTAGGCTGATGGGTTATCAGATTGAAATAGCCAATTATGAAGGCTTCTCCTTGTTTGATAGCCACAGCTGACAGCCTAAACATCTGTTTTGCTAGCCACATTTCACTGTTCCTTCTGAAGAGACAGCCTGCAAAAGGTAATTTCAACTATTTTACCTTCAGGGGGTGCTCATCATTTTCCTGATTAATAGTTGAAAATTTAAAGTAATTGAAGAGCTTAGTTCCTGTCCTTAGGGTACAGAGGACAAGAGAGGGGAACCTCAGACTCAGCAGATGCTTCAGACCGTGCTCCAAGCACCAGAAGACTCTGGCTTTCCAGGGGCCACGTCTGCACCTCCAACACAAGTCAGAATTGTCTCTCCACGCAGAGCCGTAAGGCGCCTCCAACCTCCTCCTTGGCTCTTACAGCTGTAAAACCCTTTGCTGTGCATCCCACTCTGCCTGCAGGGAAGAGACAGACCCTGCATGGGTGCAGCGTGGTATTAAACAGCTCTTCCTAGCAGGGCGAGGGTCAAACAACTTCCAGAGCTTAAAGATTCACTCCAAAGGAAAACGGGAATTTGACATCGAGTGAGTTTCCCATCTGCAAAACAAGAAGGGGAGAAGGAGGCGTCCCTTCTACTCCCTAAGGTTTTCGTATACGCTCAGGGTACCCTGTGAGATCTCCCGGCTCCAGAGCACCTGCGGCTGGTGTCTGGAAAGTGAGCAGAAGACAGATCGGGCCAGAGTAGCCATCCTGACTAACACACATATCTATCTATTTCCTCCAGAAACTCACATTTCCAACTCCGGAGTGTGTTCCCAAAAGCAGAAGCTACAACTGATTCCTGCTATAACAGGCCACGTTTAGGAAAGGAAGCACTCCCAGTGAAAAAGTAAATGAGCGTTCAAGGGACCCTGACCACTGTGTTTTCTCCTGCTAGTCCTGCCTGTCACAGAGAACACCCCTGCCCCGGCACATCGGCCAGGAACCTCGCATGTGCCTTCCTGGGTGAGCATGAACTCCAATTCCCTTCTTAAATAGGGATGGGGGTGCTGTAGCCTACAAAGCAAGGCCTAAAGATGAGCACTCATTGTCTAGGGGTCCAGGAGCTTCCAACTCAGAAGGAAAAAAGATTTTCAGGAATGTAAAAAGAGCATATTACCACGTACTGACAATGATAACCACCATCTCTAAAAGAGGTGAACTGCACAAACCTGTCCCTTAGCCTCAGACATACCCAACAGCCTGGGCTGCAAAGCAATTAGAAATGCAAAAATCCATTCCAACAGTTGTCTAAGATAAGACAATAAGCCATCTCATAACTGCTGAACAAGTCAAGAAAGGAATGCAAGTAATTTCAGCAACCAGTGTAGAAGTTTAAAAGCAGTATACACAAAACAGGAAGGCAGGGCACTGCCTTCAAAATGAAAATGTCCCATCAAAAAAACCTAATTGTAGAAACTATGAAGACATCACAATCTTTCCATGCTTTCAACTTAAATCTACCATCATTTTAACAAAAAAGAAGAGGCATAAGCAACTGAAAAACAAAAGATGATAGTTTCTGATCACCTAAATGAATAGCAATCCAGAATCCAGTCAAAATACTGAGGGGTACAGTGAAACAAGAGGGAACTCTTACCTCCTTCCAAAGATCTCAGCAGGGCCTCCACAATGGTATAGGAGAAATACAACTCCTGAACAGCCAGACGTCAGATACATGCATTTGTTTCACTCAAAATCAAAGAATGGACAGACATTAAGCGTAGGGCAGGTTTATTAAGCGATAGCTCCTAAGAGGCAGGAGGGGTCCTGAGAGTGAGTTGCCCTCTAATTTTAAATGGAAAAATAAAATTTAAATAGCTAGTAAAAATCATTTGGATGTGTTCTCTTACCTTGTAAGTTTTAAAAATGAACATTGCTCTGATTCTTTTATACTTTCCCTAGTTCAAAAAGTTAATAGCTATGCATTGACAAATTTAGTATCACCCCTTCTCTAGACTAAAGGTCATTGTCTATTTTTCTATTCTGAATAGAATTGAACTTTGCAAATTTACATATAAATACAATAATATGAACTTTCATAGAGTTCCTTATTATGGTCTCTCTTTCTGGTTGGTTTTAATTCTTCAAGGTATATAAATTAAAGAGTTTCACACTTTCTATACCCCAGAAGATGTGAGACAAATGGGAAGGGTAGCAAAAAAGATCTGAGATTTCAGAATGTAGATTTTCACACTGCCTCTGAGTGCCAGTCCATAATACCACTTCTGGATGACTACTGAAGACACGAACATGAAAATACAGCAATCAGACGTGACACTTGGGGACCTAAAATTCCATGAAATTCTGCTTGATTCAATATGGCCCATGTGGAAACTTTCAAAACCTGAAATTAGTTTGAATATATTAGAAACTGTTCTCAGACATACTAATAAAAAAAAATAAATGAACTTGACACCAAACTATGCCTACAGTTAAGAGGCATTTATTCAATGCTGTCAGCAACTTGGGAATAGATGTGTAATCAAACCTCTACTCCATGCATGTACAGTGCGTAAAATGATTCAGTCTTCATGAGAATCAGAGATGATCAAAGCAAAGTCACTGGCATATGGGAACTCATGGTCCAATGGTGGAGGCAGATATTTAAGTGTTAGCCAAATGGACAGTAGGTTATGGGAGAACACCGTTTATGGAAAATGAAATCTTAACATGGATTGACAGATTTAGCAAAGCAGTTACTAATTTGGCTCTCAATTCACTAGCCACAGATTGAGAAAAAGTTGGCTCTCAATTCACTAGCCACAGATTGAGAAAAAGTTAATAGCTATGCATTGATAAATTTAGTATCACCCCTTCTCTAGACTAAAGGTCAATGTCTATTTTTCTATTCTGAATAGAATTGAACTTTGCAAATTTACATATAAATACAATAATATGAACTTTCATAGAGTTCCTTATTATGGTCTCTCTTTCTGGTTGGTTTTAATTCTTCAAGGTATATAAATTAAAGAGTTTCACACTTTCTATACCCCAGAAGATAGTGTCCAATTTTTAGCTAAATATTAAGCTCTTTAATTTTACATTCCTCCTACTTAAGAACTCCATCTCTTCTGCCACTGATCAGAAATTGAGGCTCTCATGTGTTAATACCATAAAAAAAATCTATTGGAAAATAGATTTGAAAAATAAATTTATTGAAAAACTCAAAAATTCAGACAAACCTTTGTTTAAGCCACACTGTGCCAAAATTTTAATTTGAGTACCAACTTGTTGCTATTCCTTATTAACTAGGTTTGTGGGTGCACAAATTACAAAGTAAGTGAATTCAGAGACAGCAACAGATTACAAGAAAATAAATCTATCGAGATCTATGAGAAGATTGATGTTATTGAAACAGAGGAAGCGCCAGCTAAACAGAAATTTCAAAGATGTTTATACTTCCCTTTGGGAAATTGAAGAGTTAGAGGCACAGTTTCTTGAAAGTCCTTGAGCTGAGAATGAAGTTCAGGAGATAGTTGCTGTCCTCTTGATCTTTCCTAGGTCTGGAAAAGTCATCATTCTTACCATCAGTATACTAAACCTACAAAATGAGGGGTTTGTGTTCATTAGAAAGAAGTCCTGTTCAAAGTGGCTAAATTTTAAAGAGAGAATTATTTTGATTTCTGAAATGGAAAACAAGGATATAAACTGTAGGCATAGTTGGGTTTGAAACTTAGGTTATATCACCAGGACCCTCTTGCTCTCCATCTATTCTGTTTGCTTTTCATTGTGTTAGCTTTATACCCAAGCAAGTCCTCCTTCTTGATGATGAGATTGTTCCTTGATTCTAAAAATCTATATCCTAAAAACTTCAAACACACATACACACATGTCCCCTTAACTGTATATATTTTTTAAAAATCACTGAATTGCGCTTCATCTCTGAAACACTGGGCTAGAGCCAGATAAAATGCCCTCCTCTGCAACCGGAGGCACAGTCAGCACAAAGACTGAGAATGAGGAATATTTGACTTCCAGGGGAAAGTCAGCAATCAGCTACAGACTAAAAAGGCAGTGGATTTTGGAAACCCTAAAACAACAGTTGTCTTTATAGGATGAAACCCACTGCCTCCTGGCAAACCCCTAAATGTCTAAAATTATCTCTTAAAACCTTTCCATTGTTAAATAAAGAAATCATTGCCCAAAAGATCTGATGATTTGTCCAAGTGTCACAGGCAATGACAGAAATAGAATCCTGATCTCTTAACTTGTGATCCCATATTCTGCATCTTTTCAAGGGTTCTAGCTCCAGTGGTCACAGTGGACCAAGACAAAAGGGCTCATCAGATGAATTTGAGCCCTTGAGGCAGCCATCGTAATGAAGACCACTTCCTTTGTTTTTTCTAAAGGTGCCACCAGGAGCCTCTCATAACCTGTGGTGGCCTCCACGTTGCCTATTTTGGTTGATTGACTCTACTTTGAACATGCCGCACTGGCACCTGTCTCTAGTCTAGCTAAAGATGCTCTGAGTTCTCATTTTTAATGTCTAAGAAGGGCACACTCATGGTTACCATAGCAACTGTCTAGGGTAACTCCTTCTGTGTAGAGATGAGGATGCCAACAATGAGGCTGTGTCTTTTTCTTGATTTAGCCTAGGCCTGAGGGTAGGAAACTAAGACCCAGGCCTGGGTGATTTTATTTTTTAAGCTTTTCCAGATGATCATACAGAGCCGGTGTTAGGAGTCCCTGGTACAGTCCTTTAAAGTTTTATGAAGACAGGTTTGTCTGAGAGGTCAAAGAGTTCACTCAGTTCCACCCCTCCCGTTTCCCTGCAGAACGCCCCATGGTATATCCCTGGTAACTTATTAAAATTGCATTATCTTTTCCTTGTCTCAAAGGGTTACGTCCACTCCGATACATTATGTGATTGCTGGATTTCCAAGGTGCAAACTCATGAATATTTTTAATTAGAACTGTGGTTTCCTGATCTTTCCAACTGGGCCGCACTGGATCTTAATGGCAGCAAGGGAGAAGGAACTTGTGGCAGGTCTAACGGCCAGATCAGTGCCTCGGGGTGCACCGTGGGAGTTACCCCAGAGTAACACAGCGCTGCGATTGCTGCCACACAGAGGAGACATGGAGGAAGAAGGAAGGAAAGCAAATAACGACCTCTCAGTTAAGTTTTCTGAAAGTCTCAGGTGACTGACTGGCTACCGGCAAAGCTCACTCCTCAATTGAGAACACGGGCAGCGATGTAAAGCAGGCGCACCCGCCACCCCAATGACTCAGCCACAGTGGAGAGAAACATCCTACTCCTTCACAGCAGCGGGCTGTCCAGTGAGTGCCTGCTCATTCCCAAACGATTCTGCTTTCTTTCCTTCATTAGTGTGAGGCTCAAAATAAGTTCTCTTTATTTCATGTTACTGACTTGATTCATGTCAAAACATTATTCTCGTTGTGACCTAGGCAGCGCTAGTCTTCAAGGAAATGCGACTGGATATTCAAAAGTAATCCTTGGGGATCGAGCGACAAATGGAGAAATTCCACCTCATTTTTGAGACTTTAATGGAATACATTTAAATTTAAATGTTCATAATTGAAAATAATGTGAGGCACTTTGGTAAACAATAGTGGAGGATTTATTCAGTAAATATTTATGCAGCATAGACTGTTTGCAAAATCTTTTGGTAAACACTATAAATGGCATAAAAACCAATGCTCTTGGGATGCTTGCGATCTACTAGAAGAAATGAGAGCTGTTAGTAAGTAGAACACTGGGTGATAGGTGATTAGGGATGACAGGAGTTGAAAACAGGTAGACTTTGAACTTGGCCGAGAAAAGGGGAACAGGTCAGGAGAAGCAAAATTCTGTTAGAAACAAAGAGAAAGGGGAGGGTGAAGGTGAGACTCATATGAGTATCCATAGCATAGATATTTTTTGCATGGTACTAAATTTAATTCTTGAAACAGCTCTATGGGTTGATTCCAAGTTACAGAGATGTTAAAATTCAGAGACGTTAAGCAATTTCTCAGAGATGACTCAGGCAGTAACCGGTCACAGTAATATTCATGTTCGGCAAAAAATTGACCGGTACATTTGTATGGAGGTGAGGAAAAGGAAGCTGAAATGTGGTCAACTGAGGCAAAACGACAAATGGCTGGAATTACTGGTTGATATTTTCAAAGTCAAACACACAGTACGAGAATCGCAATTAACCTAAAATTCAGCCAGGATTAGGTTGTATTTGAGTACTTTTGATCAGTTTTTATAGTTTTTAGGATACAGATAATGAATGTATTTTGGTGGATTTATACAGTAATGTTACTTTAGGCTTTTTTATGATGTTGTAACTTGTGCCTTTACAATTTTATTTTTGAATAGTTCATTGCTTGTGTATAGGCTAACACTAGGTTTCTGTATATGACTTTGTGACCTTATACCATGACCTTGCTAAAACTGCTTGTCTGTTCTATGGATTTTTATGTAGATTCTTTGTAAATTAAAAAAAAAATTCAGCCAGGGAACCCAGCGCCAGAGAGCTGTGACTGCAGCCTAATGCCATAGCCTGTGACTACTGCCCCGCCTCATTCCCCATACTTCATCTCCCAACATCTCCGTGCTCTTGTGTCTCATACATCTATGCGGATACAATGCCCAACTCCACCGCAGGGAGCCACAAAAAATCCACTAGGTACAGAGACATTATAATCTTGGTAACTTTGCTAAAGAAACATAGAAGTCACGGAGGAAATTACACCAAGGAAAGAGATATGCTCTACCCATGACCTGGACCTGGTCTTCTACCCTTGCTTTTGTTTTTCTATTTCTTTCCCTCCTGGCAAGACAAGAAGGTACTCTTCTTTGCCTCTTGTAGGGCTGTTCCACCCACACTCTTGGATAGATCCTTGACATTCCAGATTCTCTCTCAGCATCCTGAGATATTGTATCTAAGTCATGGCAAGGTGCTCCTTGGAATGCCTTTTAGTAGGAGAGACAGATTGTATCAGCGGGAGCCCGGAGACCAGTGCCCTTGTGAACCACGATCCTATAAGGACTTCACCCAGATGACTGCAGAAACAATGAAAGAACAAAGGCTGGATGTGAGGTATTAGGAAGGATAAAGTCCTTTTCAAATAGCAGGAGAGGAGAACATCCTATTTTGCAGATCCCTTTGCACCTTGAACACAACCTGAATTCTTAATGAAGTTTATGGTATTTTTTTTCTTCCTGATCACAGAGCTTTAGTTCTAGCTAAGTTTTGAATTGAAATCAGAATTCTTTCCAGATATAAAATAGAATAACAGCAGGTGGCCTTGGAAAAGAATTTTCCTAACATGCTGTATACTTTTATCGGGGATGTTTTTTCATGCCACTAGAATTTTTTTAAAGTCATGATTTAGTTTCCAGAAACTTATGACTCTGTTTCCATTTAGTTTGCTTTGCAAACAAGCAGATTAGCTAGAGCCCAAGATTGGCTGTGATCTACAGAGCGGGAGAGACCACGGAGAGCAGGGAAGGTGAGTCATTCGTCTCTTCGGCAGGCACACACAAGTGATCGTTTCCTGCCATATGTCCCAGAGAATTCTTTTATTTTCCTTCAGGTAGTTGACCCTCTATTGAATAGAGGCATTGATCAAAGTTGAAACTGTAGAATGACTGATAGAATAGCTCTACTTTTCAGTAAATCAAATCTTCAAAAGAAATGAAAGCAAAATTCTTGGTATTTAATTCCTACTGAGTCTCTGGCTTATGTGAACATGAGGATGTTCCTCAACTACCCTGTAATTCTGATTTCTTTTTAAAATTTACCCAGCCAAGAAATTCTACAATAGGAAAAAAAATTTTTGTTTGTTTGTTTTCATTTTTACTGATCTTAGAGATGGAGCCTCTTAAGTAAAGGATGATAATCTGAAGTAAAGCTCCTGCCTATTTCTAAAGACTTATGACTTGGAAGGTTCACATGAGGCAAAGGAGAACTAGAAGAAATAGACATCAAGTTGAGAGGCTGTGCCAAACATCTGGACGGGAGAGGAGAGCATTATGGGAAAACAGATGGAGCAAAGCTTGGCCAGATAAAATTAAAGGCAACGCAGCTCGGCTTCTGATTAGCTAAAAGAATTCTACTTAGGAAAGTATCTATAAAACCTGTACTTTAAATAGCCTCTTGACATGAGAACACTTTAAAAAATTAGAGCCCTTATCAGGCAGGCATGGAGGTTTACTTTGAAGGTTTTAATTTACTAATTACTGAGTGGATTGTTGCTTTTTTAAAATTAGAAACAAGACTCTAATTGATAACCAAAAGGCTTATAGAAAAAGACCCACACTAAAAGTTAATTTTATACTCTTTTAATTAGCCTACTGAAATTTCATGGGAAAAATCAGGGTCTAAATCAAGAATTTGTGGGTAAGAGTGAAATATCTGTGTTTGTCGAGAGAAGCTGGTGTGCTTCTTGGGGAACTGGCTTTAACTTTGCAAGAAAGAGCTCGCGTTGGTGTTTGAACATTTTATCCATTAGCTATATTGAGTGCAGGGCCAAAGGCTCATAAGCTTTCCAAAAGTACAATAAAATTTTAAAGATCTGATCTTAAAACATTTATTGAGTCCAAAAACTGCTAAGTTCTAAGATGAAAATTAATAATAATATCAAGAAAGTGATTAATGTGACATGAGGTCTCTAAAAGCAAGATGTCCCGTTCCCACCGAGGTCCTGAAACAGCCTGCTAGTGTGGGGTCAGGCGTGCTCTGCTACGCATTCCTCTGGTGACCCCAAAGCTGTCCACATCCCTCAACTTCGGGGGTCACCCTTTCTTTTGCTACCAAAAATAAAATGTAGAGTCCCCAGTCCATGACTGGGAGAGGCACAGCCTGCCCCTGAGGGACCCCAGTGGCCCCGAAAGCCTATTGTCCTCCCCGTTAGCTCTTGCCCAGGCGTTCTGCTTCCTGAGTCCTTGGTTTGTTTCTTCCCCCCTCTCATCCGGTCTCCTCTTTCTATTCTGTGTGCAGTTTTCTCTTCATTTTCAATAAAAGTAAAATGCTTTTTTTTTCTTTCTTTCTTCCTATCTCATTGAAATTCACCACCAACAAAAAACCATTGTATGAGACAAAGTTTTCTGAATGTTTGAGAATAATGAAGCGGGACCGGCACTTCTCGGAATAACAAACAACTGAAAAGCAGACGCAGGCGAGGACTGTACTTCCGGGGCCTCTGCACCTCCAGGGGAAGCTTCTTCCTGCCACTGCCTTGCTTGGTCCCTGACCTGCCGTCTTCTTGCTGGACGCACTGACCTGATCCGGATTCCTGTTTCCCAGTTCTTTCCTTCCAGCTCTCAGATCTCACTGCCTGGAACACACAAGAACCCTGCCATCACCTGCTATGGACCAGGAAATTCAGCTCACCTGCTGCTTCCCTTCATGCTCCTCATGATACATGTTGCTGCCCTCTACTAACAAAGATACTTTTTGCCCTTAGTTCAATTTGATCACATCTTAAAATAATGCAACTGCTAGGCAATTTTCTATATGTTTGTTCTTTTGTTCATTCATTCATTCATTCATTCATTGGAATAGTAATCTTTCCCTTCCTGAAACACTTTTAAGAAAGAGCCACCAGGGTCAAAATAGTAAATGGCACATGTCTAGCAAGAATGCGTTCGCCTGAATAATTATTTTATTGTGTGCTGAGGCTTTGAACCAGAAATTCAGGTCCTTCCTCCCTTCATTAAGCTGAGTGCACACAAGCATAGGACCCAGCTTTTCCTCCCATAAATCAGCGTGGTTCTTTGACTCTAATTTGGGTTCATGCACTGTTTCCCCCACATCAGGAATGATGATCATTTACACTGTATTCAATAATAAGCACTGTACTGAAAGACAGGACCGACATGAAGGAGCAAACGCAGTACAACATCACCCCTCTGATGAACAAGTGAGAGATGACATGAAGGCAAAGCAAAATCTCCGAACAGTGGAGTAAATGGCAAGGAGAGTGACGGACACAGACGGCGAGAGGCTCTCTCAGGGGATATGATGGATGGTTCCAAGAGAGGGAGACTACTGAGCTCCTTCTTTGAAGATGAGTGGGGGACCCTTGGTGTGATGAGAAGGGGCGCACTCCAGCAGGATAGCACAGAATGTGTGGAAGCGGGAGGACAGCAGCGGTTGGAGCCTGAGCTTCCTACAAGCAGAAGAGGCAAGGGATGGGCCCAGGAGCGTGATTATGCTCAAGCTCAAAACAGGCCAAAGGGGTCCTGTGGATGTCACTGAAGGGTGGACACTGGTCAGGGTATGGGGGGAAGATGCGGCCAGGCTGGCTGTGTGAGCACGGCTCTGCCCACACTCACTCCACCTCCGCAGAGCAGGCCGCTCCATGAGGTTTTGTGTGTTGGGATTCCATATTCCATTTCATTTGGGAAAGAAATTGATAATAGAAATCAAGGAATGACAGTGGAAGATTTGTGATTTAGAAAGACAGCATCAGCGCTGGCCAGAAAGCAGATTAGAAGGAATGGAGACTCATATAGATGATGACAACTTGAATGAAGTCATGATGTAGCTTACAAACTGGACAGAGCCATTATAAGGTTCTCAAATGTAGTTCAGGATATTTTTAAGGTAGCAAATTATTCCAGAGATCTAAGATCATCTTCAGGAAAATGGGAGAAATGAATAGTACATAAAACTAGTTATATGCCCCTTCCCATAACAGAGTAACATATACAGCCAGTAACACGATTGAGTCCATGAAGAATTGTCTTCAGTTCACTGTCTTCTTTACTGATAGAGTTCGATTGACAGCTGGTATTGGCAGAGTGGGATATGGAGACAGCAAAAGCATATCAAAGACTTGGAGGCCCACAAGGCTGGAGTCGGATCCTTACCTCAGGCATGAGAGACCTCATGTACAACCAGAAGACGATGAGCTCTGGGGCATGATCATCCTAGCCTCCTTTTTGTTTTTGATTTTTATTTTTTGACATATAATGATTCTTCATATTTATGGAGTGCAATATGATGTTTTAATAAGTGCACACATCATAAAATGGTCACACCAGGATATTAACATATCCATGACCTTCAAGATTTATCATCGCTGTACTGTGAAAACACTTAAGTCTTCTCATAACTTTTTGAAATATATTTTGCATTATTATTAGCTTTGGTCACTCTATCTTGCAAGAGTAACAGCATTTATTCCTCTTATCTAGCTGTGACCTTGTACCCAACTTCTCACTGACTGACTCTTCATTTCTCCCTCCCTGTCATTCTCTCCAGGCCATGCTGACCACTTCTTCCCACTTCTACGAGTTACCCTGTATAGGATATGCTATGTACCCCCAAGTCCTCATACTTTTGATGGGGCTGAGTCTGACACTTGTGATCAGTTTGTTGTCTAGCGCCAGGATTAATGGCGCCAGGATTAATGACATGACTGCTACACCCGCCCAGGGGTGGAGCTGAGATACAGTATAAGGGAAGGCGGGTCTTCCTCTTGCTTACTTCTCGGCTTCCGCCCTCTCTCTCGCCAGCGTGGATTGCGGCTTGCAGCTTGCAGCCGCCATGAACTGTAGCCCAGTCATCCCATGCTGCCTTGGAGCCCACTTTATGGACCGAAACTCCCGAGAAACTGTAAGAATAAACCTTTCCTTCCCTAATTTTGGGCGTCAGGTATTTTGTCTCGGCAACGAGCAAAAAGTAACTAAGACACCCTTTTTATATTCTACATCCGAGTGAAATCATGCAGTGCTTCTCTTTCTGTGCCTGGCTTATTTTACTTCACATAATGTCCTCTGGGCCCATTGATATTGTTACCAGCGATAGCATTTCATCTTTTTAGTGCTTGAATAATATTTCTTTGTATATGTATAACATTATACATATAATATTTTCTTTATCTACTCATCAGTTGATCAATACTTAGGTCCTCTCTACTTAGCTGTTGTGAATAATGCTGCAATAAACATGGGAGTGTCCATACCTCTTCAACACACACCTTCCACTTCTTTTGGATCGATACCCAGAAGTGGGGCCAGACATGCAGCCCTCTGCAATGAAAGCAAGCATGCCTGTGCCAAAGGTGCAGTGCACCCCCAAAACAAGGCTGCGGCCATCCACCAGTCCTGGACCGGCTCTGCATTTTGCTTCTGCTTGGCACAGGGCAGCACAGACAAGGACTAAAAACCCAATCTGATACTGAATGAAGACCATGCCCAGAGAGAGAAAGGAGTGACCAGACCCTGTGACTGTTGACATTAAGTCCATTGAATCCCCACCCCCTGGCCGACGTCTAACAGAGATCAGGGGGCCACCAAGTTTCCCATCTACCAATGGGAGAAAGGACATAACCTTGGCTTGGACGGTAACCACAGTCTCAGGTGAATGGACAGAGGGGCCTCTGATGTAGGGAATGGACACCTCAAAATCCCATGAGCCCTAAAGCTGAGCAGAGAAAATCATGACCACAGGATTCCAAGATGGCAGACCTGGGAAACAAACCATTCATGCAAAAACACAGGAATTTTTTCTTTGACTCTATCTTTTTTTTTCTATTTTTTAATCATTTTTATCTTTCTTTCACTGTTTTTTTAATGGGGTTGGGTTTTTTCTTCTGTTTTTATCCTCTTTAATTACTCTTCTGCCCTTTTATTTTTTCCCCTTTCCACTTTTTTCTCTTCCTTATCTTTCTTTTATTTCCTATATTTTATTCTCTGTTTAACTTTTTCCTTCTTTGTCCTGTTTGTTCTTTTCTATAACTGTATTCCAATACTGTTAATTTACTTTTACTCCTCAATAGGACCCCCATCCCATTTTTTCTCCTTCTTGGATCCCACTGATTAATTTCTCTAATTTTTCTTTTTTTCATTTTCTGTTTCCCCACTCCCTCTAACCTTACCAGAATAACTACTAGGCTGCATGGATTTCTAGATAGCTAGTTAACTTTACCATATTGCAGTTCAATACTGCTGTTGTTAGTAGAGGCAAAGTTGTTATATTTAATAATTATGTATTGCAGGTCAATAGTTGATTCTTCCATACTGTAGTTATGTATTTCTTCTCTATGGCTAAAGATGGTACATTTTTGGTCCTTAGCATCTGTCAATACCAGTTTGTAGCTATAATTGAGGCTAATCTTATTACTATAGCCAAGGAGACATAGCTGTTGCTATTAATTGGTTTTCTTGGGATTCTGACACCTGGACTGTCTTGAGTGCATTAACAATGCTGTGGACCATTCTTGGAGAGCTGGGTACTGGGCCAAACACACTGCAACCTCTCGTCCCAAGTAATGAGAGGTGTTTGGATTCTGGAACAGAGGAAAGCACCAATAGTTAGCCACATCCAAAGGACAGCACTGAAAAATAGACATTAACTAAAGAGCCCTCCATACTAGAAGTAAAGCTTTCCAGTACAATCAACTTGCAAGCCTCAACACACACAAACAAACAGAAAATAGAAACATGAGGAAACCACCAAAAAAAAATGCCTCCAAAAACTCCTAGTCCCCTCAAAGCTGACCCATAGGCCTTGAAGGAGAAAAAACCAAAAGCCACAAACCTAAATTATTTGAAATGATAACCAGGGAGATAACAAAGCAGATCAATAAGGCATTTGGCACAATCACAGTTCACAGAAGTAAACTGATATTGGGCCAAATAAATGAATTGATCAGCCAGGCTACAGAAGATACTAATAAAAAGCTAATAGAGATAAACAAAATGATGCAAAACATGAATGACCAGAGTACAAAAGGACACAGACTGGCAGAATGGATCAAACAACATGATCAAATGCTACAATGTATACAAGAAATACATTTAACCAGAAAATAATAACCTCATAGACAAAAAATCAAAGAATAGAAAACAATATTCCATGCAACAGGAACTCATGTAGCTATCATAATTTGAGGTAAAGTGAATGTCCAGCCAAAACTATCAAATGAGGCAAAGAAGATCACTACATATTTGATTAAGGAAACAATCCAACAGGAAGACATGGTAATTATTGATATAAATGCAATGAACAATGGTCAACCCAATTTCTTGAAACAAGTACTGCTGGACATAAAAAAAACATATAAACATAAGCATAATTATAGTGGAGATCCTCACTACCACACTATCACAAATAGACAGATTAACTTGGAAAAAATCAACAAAAAATTCAGAGTTGAATAAAACCTTTGAGCAAGTAGACTTAATAAATATCTACAGAGTGTTCCACCCCACCACAGAATATACATTCTTCTCAGCCACACATGAAACTTTCTCCAGAATAAGCCACATACTAGCCAATAAAGCAAGCTTAAGTAAATGTAAAAGAATTGAAACTATACCATGCATTTATCAAATTATAGCACGATGATGCTTGAAGTCAAAGACAAAAGAAAACATAAAAATTGTGCAAATGAATGGAAACTAGAAAGTACAGTTTTAAATAAACAAATCAAGAAAGACATAAGACAACATCCAGACCTAAACGATAATGCCAGTATGACATATTAAAACTTATGGGACACAATTAAAGTAGCCCTAAGAGGGAATTTTATTGCTGTGAATGCCAGCATCACCAAAACAGAGATCTCAAATAAGTAACCTAATGATGTACCTCAAGATCCAAGAAGAACAAGAGCAATTTAAACCCAAAACTAGTACAAAGAAGGAAACTAAAACCAGAGCAGAAATCAATGAAACTGAGACCAAAAAAAGTACAAAGAATCAATCAATCAGTTGGTTCTTTAAAAGAATAAACAAAATAGGCAAACTTGTAGTGAATTAAAACAAAAAATGACAGAAAAGACTCAAATCAGTGAAATTAAAAATGAAGAAGGTAAAATCACTACTGACACTGCTGAAATAAAAGATTATTAATTACTTCACAACCTGTAGGCCAATAAATTGAAGAATTCAGAAAAAATGGATAGATTCCTAGATTTGGTATGAATTACCAAAACTGAGCCAAGAAGATTTAAAAACACTGAAATAATCCAATAACAGACAATGAAAGTGAAGAACTAATAAAAAAAACCCTATCGACTAAGAAAAGCCCAGGTCCATGGATTCATTGTTGAGTACTACAAAAACTCAAGGAATGATCTAAAACTAATTTTCTCCAAGATTTTAATGAAATTGAAAGACAAGGAGTACTCCTGTCATTCCTAAAGCTAGTATTACCCTAACTCCAAAACTGGACAAAGATCTAACCAAAGAGGAAAATTATATATCAATTCCTTTAATGAATATAGATGCAAAAATCCCCAATAAAACATTGTCAAACAAGATGCAACAAATTATCAAAATGATCATCCACCATGACCAAGTAGGCAACATCTCAGGAATGCAAGGATGGTTCAACATATGCAAATTGGTAGATATAATACGTCAGATAAACAGAAGCAAGGACGAAAATCACATGATCATCTCAATAGATGCAGAAAATGCCTCTGACAAAATCCAGTATCTTTTCAAGACAAAAGCACTGAAGAAAATAGGTATAGAAGGACCTTACCTCAATCTGACAAAAAACTCTTTATGACAAACCTACTGCCAAACATCATATTAAATGGGAAAAATTATAAACTTTTTCTCTGAAATCAGAAACAAGGCAAGGATTCTATTATGACCAGTCCTGTACAACATAGCACTCAAAACATTAGCAAGAGCAATTATGCTACAAAAAAAAATGATATGTGTATGGAAAAGGAAGAAGTCCAATTATTATTATGATTTGCAGATGACACAATCCTCCACATAGAATGCCCCCCAAATCCACCAAATTGCTCCTAGAATTAACAAATTCAGTAACATAGCAGGATACAAAACAAACACACAAAAATCAATAATGATACTGCACACTAATAATGAGTCCACCAAGAAAGAAATTAGGAAAAAAATACCATTTACAATAGCACCAATAAAAAATAATTATTTAGGAATTAACTTAAATAAGGAAGTGAAAGACCTCTACCACAAAAACTACATTATACTGAAAGAGGAAATTGGAGAGGACATTAAAAAAAATGGAAAGATATGCCATTTCTGGATAGACAGAACCAATATAGTAAAAATGGCCATATTCCAAAATTGATATACAGATTTAATACAATTCCAAGAAAAATACCAAAAGCATTCTTCATAGAATGGAATATACAATCCTAAAATTCATATTGAACCAGAAGAAACCCAGAATAGTAAAAGCAATACTGGGTACAAGAGCAAAGTGGGAGGCATTGTAACCCTGTGCTTGAAGCTGTACTACAAAGATACAGTGATGGAAACATTGTGGAATGAGCACAAAAAACAGACAAGTGGATCAGTGGAACAGAACAGAGGATGTAGAAACACCACTACGCACATGCTGCTATTTGATCTTTGACAAAGGGGCCAAAACCCACACTGGAGGAAAGATAGCCTCTTTAATAAATGGTATTGAGAAAACTGGCTATCCACATGCCAGAAAAAAAAAATTGAATTTAGACCCATATCTCTCACCATGTACTAAGCTAAAATCAAAATGGATCAAAGAACTAAATGTTAAAACAGATACGCTTAACTTTCTGGAGGACAAAATAGGTAAAACTCTTGAAGTCTTAGATGTAGGCAAAGACTTTCTCAACAGAACAGAGTCGTACTGAAAACAGGACCAAGAATCTACAAATGGTAGCATATCAAATTAAAAATCTTCTGCACAGCAAAATAAATAACCAACAGCATGAACAGAAGATCTACAGAATGTGGATAATTTTGCCAGCTGTTTGTTTGACAGGGGACTATATATACAATTAGAATATATAAAGATCTCAAATGTACTAGACTCTCCAAAATAAGACTCAGTCAAAAAATGGGCAAGTGAAATGAATAGACACTTCATAGAAGTGCAAATGACCAGTAAATACTTCAAGAAATGCTCAACATCACTGGTCATTAGAGAAATGTAAAGTAAAATAACGCTAAGAGTCTATCTTGCCCCAGTAAGAATAGGCGTCATCAAGAAATCAAATAGTGACAAATGCTGGGGAGATTGTGGGAGAAAGGGAACCCTTCTACACTCCTGGTGAGAATGTAAACTAGTACAACCACTATGATCAGTATGGAGATTCCTCAAAGAACTAAAACTAGGAATTCTGTTTGACCCAGCTATTACACTTCTAGATACCTTCCAGAAAGAGTTAAAGACATCATGTTACAGTGATACATGCATACCATGTTTCTAGTAGCACAATTCATAATAGCTAAATCTAGGAAGTAGGCTAAATGTCCATTAACAGATAAAGAAAATGTGGTATTTATACACTGTGCAGTACTATGATGCCAAAAATAAAGATAAACTTGAATCATTTCTAGGAAAATGGATGCACCTTGAGATCATAAAGTCAAGTGAAATATATCAGACATAAAGCTTAAATATTACATGATTTCTCTTATACGAGAAACACAAATTATGAATGAAGAGCAAAATAAAAGATAGATAATAAGAAACAGGGAGATAGATCTTCTCCAAACAGACAGGGGAACTGAGATGCAGGGAGGGAAGGAAAAGGGGAAGGAGGGGTAAAAGCCAAGGTATTAAGATGTGTTATGTACATGCACCCACTACACACAAGGCATGGGACCATAAAATGTTTGGTTTGATTAATTCCATTTGTCTATTTTTGCTTGTATTACCTGTGATTTTGAGAGTTTGATCTAAAAAGTCCTTCCTGGACCAATGCCATGCAGCTTTTCTTAGGTTTCCTTCTAGTAGTTTCATAGTTTTATAGGTCGTATATTTAAGTGTTGAATCATTTTGAGCTGAGTTTTGTGTAGTGAGATAAAGAGATTAAGTCTCATTCTTTTGCACGTAGATACTCAGTTTTACCAGCACCATTTATTGAAGAGATTGTCCTCTCCCAATTGTGTGTTCTTGGTACCTTTGGCAAAAATGAATTGGTTGTTAATGCATGGATCCCAAAGAGTGAAAGTAATCTTGAGCAGAAAGAGCAAAGCTGGAGGCATTTTACTACCTGATGTCAAGATATATTACAAAGCAGTAGTAACCCAAACAGCATGGTATTAGCATAAAACAGAACAACAGACCAGTGGAACAGAATAGAAGCACCTACTCTATTTAAGGCATGTCTGAGATGACCTGCATGATACACAGAGTCTTCTGCTTCCCAACCCTGCTTGCCCTAAGAGATTAACCACAGCCTCTCCATGGTCCTTAGATTCTGCTAATGCCTGCTCCTTCCTCTCCCTTTCCCCAACACTCCTTCTACACATCACCACTCATCCTCCCTTCATACAGATATCAAAGACTCCACAACCCAAGGGGAAAAGCAAAAGAAGGGAGAAACCGTTATTATGGCCAAGCATATAGTGAGAATATATAAAATATAATTATACACTAAGTGGACTATGAAGAGTCAGTTCTTGCATGTCTGATCTCCTGTACCTTATAAAGCCAAGAACGCTTGCTTTCCACACTTCTGCTGTGTTCCAAGACCAGGAGAAGTAGAACTAGAGACAGGAATGGGGCTGTATACATATACAGACCCGTATACATACACAGTTCCTCTATTTCTCTGACTTTGAGACTATTCTGTTGTCCTCAAGCGGAGTAGAGCTGATGCACCTTTCCTGCCGCATTTATAATATTATTTGCAGCCAAAATAAAATATTGATATAAATAAGCACTAAAATGATAGACGTTTCTCTCTCAAAGTCACATGCATATTAAGTAAATAGAACCTAAAATAGAACACAAGACACTAAGACCCAGAGAACCACGACAGGCAATTTGGAAAGGGACAGGGAATACATTTTGCTTTCAGAGTGCACTTGGTGATGGTTATCTTAGCTGCTGTGCTTTCGTCACTGGCAGAGAGGGTGACCCTGGCTAACAGGGGACAAGAGGGACCCAGAGGTAGTGACGGGTAAAGGGTGTGTGTGGTGGGGGTTGATGTGATTACTTCTAAATCTTTCTACATGGAAACCTAGAGTCTTTTTCAGAAATTTTGCTCCACCCTTCAAACTCTCTCACATTCTTTGTAAACCTTCTTCCTTTCAACACTAATTCGTAACAATTTGCGGCTAAGACTGCTGCTGCGACGATGACATTGTTGATATCTGAGGCTCTTGATTCGAGTCTGAATTCTTGTTCTGATATGAATTTATTGAGCGAATGCTGGTGAGTTATTTAACCTCCCTGAGACTCAGGGTCACAAAAACCTCCTGTTTTTGACTGTGTCATGCACCATTTGAAGCACTATCATTGCAGTATCTCATTTACTATAAAATCTATCAGGGAACTTCCATGACGATTTTTATTTTCCAGAGAGAGAAATGGAGGCAAAGTGAGTCGCTTCCATGCTGATGTCACAGGGCCAGTTCTCCGAGGCTGAGGATTCTGACTAACTCCAAGAAGGATTACTCTTTCTCTACAGTGGCAAAAGCCCTGACCATGCTTGGGACCAGGACCTTGTGATCTGATTCCAGAGCCAGGCAGTAGCCACTGCACTCTGCTGCCCCCTCCCTGCCTGTATGCTGAGGGTGAGGGCTGGAGTTAGAATTCAAAAGAGGCCACGCCATCGGATCTTTAGCCTGGCGGCGGCCCTTCCTGACAACAACTGCTGAGAGTGTCCACAGAGATTTCATGGCTATCCGCCGCTCAGTTAGACGCTCACTTGTATCACCAACTGTGTTGGTCCCATCTTCTCACCATATTGCTGTGTCCCCAGGGGAAGGGACCAGGTCTGCTGTCTGATTGCCCACGACACATACTAGGGAACATGCACCAATGTACACGGGTTACAGATAATTCTAGACTGAGGCACTGTCTGGGGCTGTGCTTTCCACCAAGTGTAATCCAAGGGAATCAGCATTACGGCAGAATGTGTGTCTCTGCACATTCTGGTCCTGGGTCTTCACAGCATGTGCTGGCCTGAGACATATACGAGTCACTGACCCCGCCACAAACCAGAGACATCGAGAGAGAGAAAAGGAAAGCTAGCAAGATGACAGACAGGAGAGAAGGGGGAGGGGTGAGGAAGAAAGAAGGGATGAGAAATCCTGTCTCTTTTCCAAGCATCTTTAAGCATCCTTAGGACGAGCTGTGACATTCTTTTGATGACATTTCTCTATGTGTCCTCTGTGTCTGAACTTCCCAGGCGACTGCCATTTGTGTCAATCGCCACGTGCGGAAAACTTTGATCCTTTTAAAAAATCAGGCCACAATCAAATATGTGGCAGGTCATGAAATTCCCATTCTGAACAGTCGGCATCACCACCCCAGGAAGAGAGAGCGGGCGTCCTCTGCGGGCTTGTCAAGGAGGTTTCTATTTTTGGCTTCCAGTCTGTTTCAGCAGCAATGAGAAAAAGCAGGCCAGGAGAACACACACACACACACGCACACATGCACACACACGCACACGTGCACACACACACACACACACACATACAAGAATAGTTGGGGGCATCTGTAATATGGGCCACGAAAGCACTTGCATGTGTCAGACGGAGGGGGAGAACTGGAAACAAAAGAAAAATCTGGATGATTTAACATTCATTTATATATTCATTCAACAAATATTTGCCGAGTGCCTACTTGACGCAAAGCCCAGCACGGGGTGATTTTATAGAGGGTATAAATATTAAAGCGCCTCAGCCCCTGCCCTTACCTTACAGGCGAGCGGGGGAGATGAGGCATGCACACATCTATTATTCAGCAGTGTCGAGTGAATGTTAGCGGTGGGGTCCGTGGGCTAAAAGGCTGTATTAGTTTTTGCTACTGAGACGAAGGCACAAATCACCCCGGCTCGCAGCATTTTAGGTCGCCCGTGGCACTCGCCCTCCTCCGGCCTTACTGCCAAGACACGGCGGCAGGTCCCAGGCCACGGACCCACGCGCGGGGAATGCAGACCCGACCCCGAGTCTTCTCGTTTAAGGAAACCGGCAGGGTCAGGAATTCAAGGAGGCGATGTCCCGCCGGCTTAGCATACGGATCCCGGAGCGAGCGCGGTCCTGGGTCTGCTTCTCAGCTCTGTCTGTTGGTCCTTGACAAATGAACCCTCTCTGAACTTCCTTCCTCTTCTGCAACCTGCCAGCCAGGAGGAGTCTCTGCAGAGGAACTGTAACGTGCTGGGCAAAGAGTCCTCGAAAAACAGACGTTAAAGTTGTCATGGTCATTCTGTGTGCAGAGTCCTGCACTGCTATACACGCTGGGTCCTGGCCTTGGAGCTTATCCTTGACTCTGTCTTTTGTGTTGGGGATGTGAGCTTAACCATTTCATTGTTCTCTTCCTCACCTTTTAATTGTTGTGGTAAAATACACATAACATGAGATTTTCCATTTTAACCATTTGTAAGTGTGCAGTTCAGCGGACCTAAATACAACCATCATCACCATCTGTCTCCAGAACTTTCTCATTCTCCCAACTGAAACTCTGTACCTTTCGGACAATTCCCCATTCCTCCCTTTTTAAAACCTTGGCCTCTACCAATCTAATTTCTGTCTTTATGAATTTGACTATTCTGGGTATCTCATATAAGTGCATCTATTCAGTATTTGTTCTTTGGTGTCTGGTTCATCCAGACTGTAGTTGCATGTTCAGAACTTCATCCTTCTGGATATAACTGGATAATATTCCATTCTATGTGAATGGTGATAATTTGTTCATTCATTCATTCACTGATGAATGTATTTCTAACTTTTGGCTATTGTGAGTAATGCGGTATAAACATGAGTATACAAATATGTGTTTGACTCTCATTATTTAAAAGTGTTTGAAAACCATTAGTACTGTATTTTTAAAATAGCTTTTTGTTTCCCTAAGGGACTGTGTAAATATGGGTGAAGTAATTGTCTAAAGAAACTTTGTGTGATTTTGAGAATATGAAGAAAATTATTTTACCTCGGTCCAAAACTTTGTCCTTTAATAAATCTCCCTTTACCTTATTTTATGAGACCTGCAAACTAAGAATAGGTTTTGGACTCTCCTGACAGTTAAAAAAAGGAAAGCATAAGAATAGCAATACTGACGATGCATGAAAAGTATGATCATACATAATTTCTCAATTTAAATCTCTGCACTCATAAATAAAGTTTTATTGGAACATAGCCACACCCATTCATTTCTACTGCCTACAGCAGCTTTCGACCTCCAGCAGCAGATCTGAGCAGCTGTGGCAGAGGCCACATGACCCTCAAACATTAAATATTGATGATCTGGCTCTTTAGTGAGAACATGTGCTAATATCAATCATTGATCTAATCTCACTTCCTCATTTACACTTGACAAACTCAAGGCCCAGGGACGTGTCAGGTACAACCAGAGATTACAAATCTAAAAGTGGCCACAAGCCGTTCCCCTTGAGTTCCCAGGGTGTGCTTGAGATGCAGCACTGCAGCTTACCTGGCTGCTTTGCACCCCCGACTGCAGGAACCAGTGCTTCGCGTTAATAATGAAGCCTGCACGCATGGTTGTATCTTCATTTCCTCTGAGGAATCTAGGGATAGAGCACACTTCTTTTGGAAGGATCTTTGAGGGAATCACATTGGTTCGTATCTTTCTGTGCTGACTTTTCCTTGTAATATCTTCAGCATGATTTCATAGGACAAAATACTTGCCAATTGCTTGCAAGATAATACCTAAGTGTGTCCTGGGGCTCTCATTGACCTGGCTTCTACTTCCTTCCAGCCTCATCTCCTCGTCTGTCCTTCCCTCTTCCTCTCTTTGTCTTTCACTCTCCCAGGAATCCCATCAGCCTCCTAAACCCCCTGCAGAGGTCTCTCACCTCTCTGTCTTTGTTTATGCTGTCCCTCCACCAGAAAAATATCTCATCCCTTCTGCCCTCTGGCCCAGATGCCTCTCTATCTCTTTGCTCTGTCTCCCTGGTTCCAACAAAAGGCAGAAGTCCTAACTCCTCACTCTGCGCCCTCTGAACAGAATGTTAACATTTCACTCATGACCTTGGGCTCGAGTTTCCTACTTAGAAAATTCTATCTTCTCGGCTAGATATTGGGACTAAGGAATGACAAAAGAAAAATAAAATAAAGCCAACTGAATAATAAGTCTCTAGCCAGTAGTAATCTTGTTGTATATCATGACACGTTAACTTCTGCATAAATTTCACTGAACCGTGACACTGAGGTCAAACAGAATAGAAGATAAATGTAAAATTGTGAACTGAGAGAGAGAGATGGGATTTAATTCATTTATTTTTCTGTTCACTCAATTCAATGGCTCAAGGAACATTTACTAAGTGTCTAGAATGACACCAAAAACAAAGAATAATAAAACTGCTTTCTTGATCTCCGGTAGCTAAGGGTCAAGGAAGGGCAAATTGAGGCCTAAACTAAAAAAAAAAGGGACCAACACAGAAAGTGTCTTTTCAAACTTGGGGTCACAATTGATTAATGAATGTGAAATTCATTCAGTGAGTGCTAGACCACATTTTTTACAAAGAAAAATAGAAAAAGAGAAAATTTTAGATGCGCAATGTGTTCCATGAAGCATTTTCAGTATAGGTTTTGTATGTTCTGTGTATCTCTGCAGTGAATTACAATGAAAAATGTATTTCTTACTATGGATTATCAACAAATAATTTGAAAATACTATATTAAAATATCTGGGGCCAGGGATATAGCTTAGCAGCACAAGCGCCTGCCTGGCAACCTCAAGGTCCTGAGTTTGATTCCCGGTACCAAAAATAAATAATTTTTTAAAAAAAATCTGAATTTAGTGTAAGGTCAGAGATGGAGCTACTGTTTGTAAACTTCGCATCGAAGGAGATGGCCCAGAGAAGAGTCCTCAGCTCGGAATTCACAGAAACAGGAACCAGGGATTTTTGCATGACTTAGAAACAAGACACAAACTCTGCCTTTGCTTCCACTGTGTTGTGGGGCCCCCGCATACCCCTTCCTTAAATTTGGGTGGGCTCTGTGACTGTTCTGAACAGTGGAGCACCAGAAATATGACACAATGAAAGCTTTGACACCAAGGCATGAAAGTCGCTGAAGGCTCCCCCATCTTGCTTGGGGGAGCCTTAGGCCACCACGTAAGTTCAGTCACTCCACGGTCTCAGCAGGCCAGTGCAGACTCCCCAGTCAGCAGCCCCATCTGAGCCACACCTCATGGCCATTCCCATGAAGGCGCTAGACCCGTGAACGAAGCCACCTAGGCCCTTTAGATCATTCTGCAGCCAAATACCCTCAAGTCTGTTCATTAATGCCGTGGAGAACACAAGACTCAACCAGCTAATGCGCCCACATTCCTGAACCATAAAACTGGGAAATAAAACAAATGTGACTGATGTTCTCAGTCACGAAATAGGAATTGTTCTGTCTCAAAGTAACAGATGCTCGAAACATCCACTGAAAAGTATTTTTAACCACAGGGCCCCAACTCCTGGATGATATAGGAAGTCATTTTGGTGGGTAACAATTAGAATCTGCTTAAAGCAATAAAATAGGAAAGACTAGAATAGGAAATATCAGAATACACAGTGCACAAGGAAAGTGTTGTTTCAAGACATTTTCTCAGCCATGTGTACAGATGGATGCATGTGGGGGTCTAATACATTTCAGGTTCCAATGCACTTTTCACCATAGGTTATCAAAATCTTTTGAGGATCACTGTATTAAAACATCTAAATTTATTATGCAAATAAGAAATCTTTCACAAAGACTATCAGGTAGTGTAACATTAAAGGGGAAGGTCCTTACACATTCCACAAACATTTAATTCACAGAGACATGAATCAATGCCATTTGCTCATCATAACTCACAGAAGTCTGCACTGTCTCCATGTGTTCTTATGGTGCTTTTGCCATAATGTTTAGATCTTGTAAGTACAACTTCCGAAGGGGAGTGTTTTATGCTAATATGCATAAAACAGTATGTTTTAAAGATAAAATATTTTCTAGGGTTTACTCTGACCAGGCATTCCCAAAACTAGAATAATGAACTCATTTTGATTGGTTCCTACCCAATAATAAAGTTCTCATCAGTTTGAATTCTGCCTTTGAATTCTCTTCACTCTTGGACTGATAAGACCTCGGTGTCAACATTTATCATCTCAACTAATAAAAGGCTTTGTGAAGACGCAATGGCACTGCCAGGAGATGACGGAGGGATTGTTTTTTGTTGTGAAGTATAGATTTATATCCTGATGTTTTACAATAAATTAGGTTTCTATTACTACTTGAAGAAAAATATAAATCATGTTCAATGGGCCTTTTATGTTATTTCCATCATGAGTTGGTTGTCGCCCTGTGGGTTTTCTTCTTTTCCAGGATGCACTGACCAGTGACAGCAGGATTTCCACTGACGTGAACATTTAAAAAGTCTTCCATAATTCAGCCCTCCTAAAATCTTCTCTAAAGATAATTATAGAACTGATAACTGACGCTCCTGTCAGAAAATGTGGGTTCAGGCCTTTAGTCTTTTACTTACTATTGTTTTGATGAAATCGATTTCTCTTTGGACTATTTTCTTACCAGGAAAATAGTAGCAGTGCTTCACGTTTCCCAGTGTGTCTCTTTGAGAATGAAATCATGTGATTTCTTTTGGAAGTCAGCCATGCCGATTAGTAGGATGACACTTACTCAGGGTAATTCATCCCACTGAATCCTCCCAGGGGCTAGGAAGCACTATATTGTGTAGTGTGGCAAAGAGTGGAACAAGCACCAGCCCTGGCCTGTGGGGTGCAGGCCCAACCTCCCTAGGGACAGGAAGAAGTAGCCATGTAAGGAAAAGTGTGCTGGGTGCTGTGAAGAAATGATCAAGGTGTCTTGGGACAGGGCTTAGTTCTTGCAAGAGAGGAAGCATTAGTCACAGAAAGGGGGTAGGTTCTGAGTGAAGAAAGAAGATACAATCCAAGCCAGACTCCAGCGTGACCAGAAGGACGCTGTGCTCCTGACACAGGGTGGGTATTCCATCTGCTCCCACACAAGAAGGGTTTGCACAACACGCTTGATCTTTCCTGAGGACAAGAGGGATGTGTTGGGAATCCTAGAATTTCCTGAAGCATGCCACCTGGTTACAACACATTACAGAAATCATGTGTGAGGAAAGGCTTTTACACATTTCCTGTAGTAAAATCAGTCAGAGTGCCAAATCTATCTTCCGGTGATGGCTCTGTCGGAGAGAATAGCTTTGTAGACTTGTTCATTCATTCAGTGAATATTTATTGCATGGCCTCCCTGTGCTAGGGTCACATTGGCACTGTGGTAGGCACTGAAAAAAATAAAGACCCGGTCCCTGCCTTTGGAGGGTCAGATCCTGGTCCATGGTAGTCAAGTAAGCGGAAGAATCCAATGGAACACAGCACTACATGAAGGAGGAAGTGAGCTGACAGTGTGGCAGTGAAGGGGTGCAGGTGGCCACTGGGAGAGGCTTCCCAGAGGAGATACACGTAGTCACAGCACAAGGCTCCAGACAGTGCCCCCAGCAGGGTGCGAATGCCGCAGAACTCTTGGCTTCTTCGAAGATAAGAAACAAAAACAGGTTAGCATAAAGGCTGAAGAGATGGCCTGATATGCTTAACTAAGGATTTAGAATTACTTCTTAAAAGTCATAAATTTAAAACACATAATCACAGAAAACACAGGATCTGTGCCTATATATCCTTTGTATTCATGAACCAATATTACCTTGGAGATTTAAGTTTTTGAATTCTTAGAGACATAAAAATATATAAATCATAAGTGTGCTGCTCAATTATTTGGAAAGTCATATCTCAGGAAGGGCGTGTTAGTCATTTTTTGGATGCTGGGACCAAATACCTGACACACATAACCTGAAGAAGGAGATGTTCAGTTTGGCTTACAGTTTCAGTCCAGCGTGGTTGGCTGCTCCAGGCCACTAACGTCATGGTGGAAAGGTGTGGAGGAGAGCGGTTCAGTCCATGGTATCTGGGAAGCAAAGGGATGGGGAAAGAGTGGCGGAGAGACAATGGCCAGGGGCTGGATAGAGTCCCCAAGGTCAACCTCTATGACCCATCCAGACACACCCAGAAGTGAGCTTTACTAGTCTTTCCAGACAGCTCTCACGTCAGTCAAATCGACACTCGAGACAAAGCGATGAAGGGGATTTTGCTATTCCATAGTATTTGCTGTCATGTGGCTGCTGGTTCATATTTTGGCACTATGAGTTTTTCTTTCTGTGAAGGTAAATCTGTACTAAAGTTTCAGCTAAAAACGAAGGCATATATTCTGACCTCAGCCGTGATAAAACAGTGTCAAGTCATTGTACATCTGAGGATGTGAAGGAATTCCGGTAAGCAAGACATTGCTAAGTAGGGCACGGTGTGGGCTTCATTCTGGCAATGAGCTCAGCTTACCTTGGGTGAAGGTGGCTAGGAAGATCTTCTT
The DNA here is from genome assembly GCA_004363535.1 of Dasyprocta punctata. Classification (NCBI taxonomy): domain Eukaryota; kingdom Metazoa; phylum Chordata; class Mammalia; order Rodentia; family Dasyproctidae; genus Dasyprocta; species Dasyprocta punctata. Next base: position 30,319 of record RJWM01002516.1, on the reverse strand, counting down.
AGGGCACATGTGGAAGCCAGACAGCAAGGGAGAGGCCTCAGGAAGAACCACACAGTGGGGCTTTGCCTCAGCAGCCTGAATGGATGGCTTTGAAGACCCAGCACCCTCAGAGACCAAGTCATTTTTTGCTTCTTCTCATCCCACCTTCCAGTGACAGAAGATAATCAGCTCTCTGCAAATTGGGGATCCAGCATCTCTCCACCTTGGCTTCTGCCTCTTCTGTCTCAAACGAGGACTACCTCTCTGCTCTGGGCATCTTTCTCTGTCTTTTATGTCTTCCAATAAGTTCTGTTTATTTCTGGCTCTGATTCATGACTCTGTTCTCAGGGTCTCTACGGCCTCATGATGTTTCTCTGTGCAGAGCCTTCTCATCCTGCTACCATTTGCTCATGCTACTGCTACAAAAGACCGTCTGTTATGAGTGATTTGTTCACCATCTTTAACCCTGCTGGACAAAGCCCTGTGCTGGGCTGTTCACCAACTTTCCTACTGCTGGAACCAAATATTCAAAACCCATAGCTTAAAGTAGGAAATGGTTTATTTGACTCACAGTTTCAGTGGAGTCAGTCTATGGTAAGCTGGTTCCAAGGCAGGAACATCATGGCAGAAAGGCATGGTAGAATGAAGCTGCTCAGTTCATGGTGGCCAGGAAGCAGAGCATGAGAACAGTGCCAGAGGAGAAGGGTCAGGGACCCCAAGGTCACATTTCTATGACTCACTAAGACACACTCAAATGTGTGCTTTACTAATCTTCCAGGTGGTTTCCAAGTCAACCAAGATGACACCCATCTTAACTATCCCAGGCTGCTTCCCAAAGGGCGGGCCACCTTGCATCCTGGTCACCCTGGCTTTTCTCCTTGTCCAGCTGACTGAGCCAGGGCTATAGGACAGGTGACATACAAAGTGGAATTCCTCTACATGTAGAATGGCTCCCTTCCTAAGCAGGGACTGTGATCTCGGAAAATTCCTCCAGTTTAGGAATTGAGGGAGACACTATACTGTTGGCCTTCCATATCTGTGGATTCCACATTCATAGACTCAACCAACCACAGATTGAAAATATTTTTAAAAATTGCATCTGTACTGAGCATGCACATCCTTTATTCTTGTCATTATTCCTTAACAATACAAGTACAACTATTGTATTTACATAACATTTACATTCCATTAGGTATATAAATAATCTAGAGATTATTTAAAGTACACAGGAAGAGGTGCATATATTATAGGCAAGCAAGTTAATACTTTGGTTCTCAAATGCTTCTGTCTGCAAACAATTTGGTTCTCAAACAAAAGCATTCAGCAAAATTTTGGGGAATTCACAAACTCCACATCATACGACAAACGCAACCGCAGCCATCTTCCCCACACAAGTACAACTGTGGTCATCTCCCCCACACAGTCAGCAATCCAATCATCTTCCCCAAAATCACAAAACACGTTAAGGTTGTGAACTGTGGCTGCACCAATTTATATAAGGGACTTCAACACCTGAGCCTTTGAGCATCTGCAGGGGTCCTGTAACCAATTCCCAGTGGACACTGAGGGAGAACTAACTTCAATTGGGTGTTTGTTACGATGGCAACAACCTCTTTAAATAGAACACTTTTACGTAGTTCTATGGCAGCCCAGGAGTCCAAACTGTGCAACAGGAAGACAGCACAAAACAGACGACTGCTGCAGAGGGAAGAGGGGAATGAATTTTATTCTGGTGTTTTTGCCCCTTTATATGGTTGTCTGCACCCAAGGGATCGAAAGCAAAGTGAATCAGATCGTGCTTTTCCTACCGCACTCAGAACACAATCCACCCTTCTTCGTGGCGCCAGCAGGTGCCACCCAAGCAGCCCCTGCTTCTGCTTCAGTGTCAAGCCGGGTGCTTTCCCATGCCTCCACCACACCTCAGCCATCCCAGCCTCTCCTCTCTTAGTCAAACACTGCAGCTCTGCCCTTAGCTCTGAATATTTGCTCCAATACCTGAATTCTTCTTTCAGCTCCCATGAAACTGGAAACCTTCCCATGTTGGGTCCCAGCTTGAATGTCAGTTCCCCAAAGAAATCTTCCCTGACCTAGTGAATCAGAAACTCTGGAAGAAGGCCCAGCACACACTGAACTTGGAGAATCACTGACTAAAAGCATATGGAAAGAATTACAGGATAAGCCAGGGAGATTCTGAGTTCTAAGAAACATGCACCATTACAAAGTGATTCAGATAAATAAACATCTTATGTATATATTTATGCATGACTCATGTGATGTGAGCTGTAAGAAAAATAGAACAAAACAAGGGCTAAAAGTGATAGTGCACTACAAGGTGCCCGGTTCACAAAAATTAAAATTCATTCATTCATTTATTTAATAGAACAGTGGCAGTGGTGTCATTGAGATGGCATAGTCAGGAAATGAGCCTCTGAAATTGCCTTGAGTTGACATATGAATGAGAGGCACCTGAGAATTAGAAAGAAGGGAGTCAAGGCCAAGTTCTTGAAGCAGAGAAGATCTCAGAAGAGAGAAACAGACCGGAGGCCATTGTGCTCAGAGTATAAGGGTCAGAGAAGGAGAAAGAAAGATGAATATTCAGGATTAGGTAGGTGCCAGATCATACACAGCTATAGTGAACAGTCCGGATTTCATTTGCCTTACCATGGGCAGTGGGCAGAGTGTTTTAAGCAGCCAGATGACATGAAGGGATTCTTAGTTTTCAAAGCCTGCTCGGGGGCTGCATGAAGGTAGAGCTGTAATTGATAACGCTGACCACACACTTGTGAGGTCTGCAGTATTCCCACCGTGACTGTACACCCTGGGTAAGCACTGACCTACCAAACGCTGTAGGAGCCGATGAGATAAGCATTCCCATCGCCTGCTTTGTGAGCAAGAAAACCGAGGCAGAGAGGCCACTGCATTTCCCGAGGTCACACAGCTAGTATGTGAGAGAGCCAGGCCTCAAACCCAGGTGGCATGAATTCAGAGTCTGGGCTCATAACCCCCATATGAAAATAGGCCCCAAATTCCTGCCTTCTCAACTGACAAAGACTGCTTTGAGCTTAAAATAGTACGCTCCGGTAAAGTGCTTTGAATATTAAGAAGGGTACTGTGTGAATCTGACAGTGCCATTATATCATATAAATATAACTCATTAAGCAAAGTATAATGAATTGGTTCCTAATCTTCTGTATATTGTGGTTAAAAGAAGCACTAATATTTGCAGCATGAAAAACAATTAGCACATTCATTAAGTAGAGTCCTGCTTACATTGCGCTCATTAACTTTAATCATCTATGAAATGCTTGAACCAAGCTCACCCAGCAGCACCACTGTCATTAATGTCTGTCAGCACATGGTGATGTTTTAATTTTTAGGATATGTTTTTAGTTTTACAGACTAACAAAGAACCCAGCTTATCTTTGGTTAGTGATATATATGATCGAGATATTGAATATTACTTCAGCTAAAAATTACTGTCTTTCACAATAGGACCATAAGCTAGATCCAAATTAATGGTTGCGTTTGTTCTTCTTCACTCTCACAGATATTATAACTCCTATTTGGCCTTAATCAGTAACTAACATTCTAACATAGAATGTGTCAGTGTTTCTTTTGTAACATAGTTATTACGTCTAAATCAACACAAAGAACTATGCATGACACTGGATAACCAGGAGCATTTAGAAGAGTGATTTTTAATCTTTTGGGGAATCACAGACACCTTGACAAGTCTAAGCGTAGTATGGAGCTCCTCCCAAGAAAAATATGTGTATATTTGTATGTGCATACAATTTTAAGAAGTTCACAAAGCTCCTAAAGTATATTCTCTCATCACTATGAAATCCAGGTTAAGAATCTGTGCTTTAATTTAAATTAATTACAATATTTAGACTTAACTGAAGCTTAGCCTTTCTTTAAAGAAAAATGTTAGCTAATAGAGAAGAAAGAGAAGCAGGAAACCCACCACTGGGAAACTTCTAATGTTTACTTTCCTAGGTGACATAACATCATCACGGTGTATAGGAGAATGCTCTTATTTTTAGGAGATGCATGCTAAAGTATTCAGGGATGTATGGTTGTGATGGTGCAAGTTACATTTAAAAGGTTCAACGAAATACATAATTAATAGATTAGATAGATGATAGATAGACAGATACATGAAGTGATATGGGTCATATTAACAACTACGGAAACTAGGTAGTTTCTGTTTTATTGATCTTGCAAATTTTCTCACTGTTTGAAAAAATTTTTAAAGTAGCTGTAAAAGAAAAGATCTTATGCAACTGGAGACCATACTCATAAGTGAAATAAATCAGACTTGCTTGTGTAAGTATTGCATTGTCTCCGTAGTGTAAAACACTGGAAGAGTAAATAGGATGCAAAATGTACAATAGATATTGTGAAAGTGAAAGGGGAAGAAATTGCTCAAAAGAAAGGAACAATTGGGATGGGGGAAGGAGAAAAAGAAAGAAAAGAAAATCTCTATTAGTTCATCAAAAAGAACAGCTTGTGCTTTCATTGTTTGATCATTTCTCATGCCTGTATCTTATAATCTGAGCAACTAATTTGAAGACAATACACAATATATTAATCATTGTTAATCTCCTATTGTTTTGTTTTGAAATTCTGTATCACCTTTTTTTTCATTTTAAAAGAAAAAAAGAAAAAATTTTATCTTTCTGAACATTTGGGTATTAGATAGAGGGGGAAAAGTAGAGTTTTCATGGATATTCTAAAATAGACACTGCTGCTAGAAGATTCCAATGGAATTTTTTCAAATTTATTATAGAAATGAGTTTAGAGAAGAGATAAAAAGAAGGAATGCATCCAGTTAGGATCATAAATTATCTTGATGTATCTTAATTCAAGTAAGCTGATATTTTTTGCAGCTCTTTTGTATGCATAGCTGCATGCACATGTGATGTAAGATGACATTATATTTCATAAATATAACTCATTAAACAAAGTATAATAATTTTGTTTCTGATCTGCATACAAAGGTTAGAAGCATCTCCAATGTTTACACCAAAAACAAACAATTAGTGCATTCATTAAGTGGAATCCTAACTATAACCTTTGATCCCTGGATTATAAAGTTCTTGAGAGATCTGTTAACATTGATCTGCTTTATGGCTTTTCAGGAATGTAAGTATGCTACTAGTGAAAGCAGGTCGAACCGACATCCACAAGGCCCTCCAACTACAAACCCTGAATCACTGGATAGAAGCAATTTTAATGTAGTGCTAAAATATAAAAAAAACCTGAACACATGAAGAAATGTAGGACATTCTTCAGTGGGAATATTAAATATCATAAAGGTATTAACTCTCGCTAAATTTCTGTATAGATTTAATATGACCCTAATCAAAATCATAAGCAGATTTTCCATGAACTGTAACAAGCTGATTATGAAATTTTTATTGAGTCTAAGATTGTCAAGATCAGAAAGTAAAACTTCCTTGTAAAAAGAAGGAAATGACTGAACGACTTATCCTCGTAGATCCTGACCTCCGGGCACAAAAACAATCCCATGATATTGATGTGAGATAAACAAATAAGTAAAGCAAAATAGAGTCTGGAAATTGACTGCCTTAGTTTTCTCTCTTTACTGAGACAAAATACCTGACATCCAGAGTTAAAGGAGGAAATATTTGGCTCACAGTTTGTAGGGGTTTCAGTCCATAACTGGCTGGCTCCAAGGCAGCGTGGCATGGCAGAGGGGCATCACAGAGAACAGTTCACAGCAAGCAGAAGATAGTAAAATCAAAAAGGGAGGAAGACAAGACTCTTTCTGTTCGTTATATCGTATGCAGGTTACCCAAGGGCGGGTGTAGTACTCACACCCTTAATCCTAGCCAGAAGTATGCCCAATCAATCAGTGGACTGATTTACTAATCACACACCAGTAATCCCAGAACCACACTCTGGATTCAACAACCTCTGAAAAAGCCCTATCACTGCATGAGCCTTTGGGGGCACTCAAACCATAACACTGATACATAGTTACATGGGAAATTAATGTAGGATAGAAGGAAATTTGTATATCAGAAATATACAAAGGAGATTTTAAAAATAAATGTTCCTTGAACAATTATAGGTATATTGAAGAATAGAACTGGATATCTATGATAGACCTGAAAATTTATTTCATTAAGTTTAAAATCTTAAGCAAAACTTTTCTTTATAGACACAGTATAAAAAAATTTTCAATATGACTTTAAAAACAAAACAATTCATATCTTAGATTACCTTAAAGTAAAAAATTTCTGAATATTAAAGAACATTATTTAACAGGTAAAAGTAATCCACCACCTGGGGGATGGTATTTGCAATTAATATAATAAAGAGAAAATTTATTATGCAGAATATTTTGAAGCTCTTAAAAAAGAAAATGAACCAGAGGTATAAACAAGCATTTCACTGAAAAGGAAACACAGGGTTCATAAATGTTTGAAGTGTATCCACATATTAGAAATTGAGGAGATGCAAGCTGAAACCGTAAGAAGATTCCATTTATATCTACCAGATGCATTCAAAACTGTAACATCACAGGCTCCCACCTATTAGCAAGGATGTGGAACATTAGGAACACTTATACAGTGGTTCATCCATGTTTCCAATAACATAAAAAATGCATGCATCCTAGATCCTAGCAACTTAAATCCAAGTCTACATTGGAAAGTTTTCACGTGTGTACCAAAAAATACGTGCAAGAACATATGTAGTAGTTGTTATGGTTTGTATGTAGATTCCCCCCACCAGTCCTTATGTACTGATAAGTAGGAGTTTGGAGAGATGTGATCACAGGTGTGCGGTGCTGGATTAGGATGTGTAGCACTGGGAGTAAAGTGTGTGATAACAAGAAGGCAGGCTCACTGCTTCCTGCTGCTGCCTCCTGACTGCTCTGCCATGGACTGCTTCTCTGCGATGCCCCTCTGCCATGCTGCCCTGCCTTGGAGCCAGACAACTATGGACTGAAACCTCTACAAATGTTAAGCCAACATAAACTTTTACTCCTTTAACTTTGGGTGTTGGGTATTTTTGTCTCAGCATTGAGAGAAAGTAAGTAGGACAGGAATCTTTTCATTAAAAAAAAGAAAGAAAGAAAACTGGAAACAATTTAAATGATAAAGACACCAAGTTTTAAAAATTGTCTTATAACCACCCAATGGAATACTATTCAAGAGTAAAGCAGAATGAACCAAATGAACTGGAGCAACATGTATGAATACAATAAATACAATATGAAAAGGCAAAATGTGGTTAACAGTCCATTTTTATGGAGTTAAAAACATGCAAGACTCAATGATATATTTTTAGGGATGCATGTATATAAAATCAAATATCAAGAAAAGCAAAGGAATGAAGAACTCAAAATTCAAATATTATGGGGGCAGCTTTTGTGTTGAAATGGATATTTAATTTAATTTTTAAAGGCAGACAGTGAGACATGACGTCTGTGTTAGTACTGTTCTTCATCATTTTACACGAAGGTATCGCGACCTTGGATAATTGTTTTGGCTGGCTGCCACATGCGACTAAGCTGTTAGCAGAACTCCTGGCCTCTCCTGAGATGACAGTAGCACCACCCTCCCAACTGTGACAAAAAGTCTGCCAACACGGCCAAAAGTTCCCTTGAGAGACAAAACCACCCTCCACTGAGAACCACTGCCCTACATAGATGACTTTTGCATATGTTCTTTTCCAATGTTTGAAATATTACTAATTACTTTAAAACCTATAAACTTTAACTCATATAACTAGTTTATTGAGTAAATTAGATGTGGTTGAGAAAGCAGAAGTATTTTCTTCTTTCTCCATTGTTTCTTCAAACTGCCTCTATGAATCTTTTTTTTTTTTGTCTCTAAATGATACCTCAGGCTGCCCTATGAATTTTTTGATCTATAAAAATGGCATTTTAATATGATTTTAACTAATAAATGGAGAAGATTTATCAAGCTTTTGACTAGGACACTCAGATAATGAAGATGTCATCTCTTCCCAACCAAATCACATATTTAATAACATTGTGATCAGAGTCCCAGCAACAATTTCATTAACCTTGATAATGATTTCAGTATTAATTCGGAAAGACAAAAAGTCAAAAAAAGATAAGAAAGAAAAGGGTGATGGAAAGGTGCCCTATTAGAAACAAGAGTTCACATGAAGGCAAAATAATTAAGGTAGTGTGGTGATGATGTTTGTACAGATAAATGAACCAGTGGAAGTAAAGAGAGCTGAGAATCAGAACCATGAAGTATTCATCAGGTGAAGCTTCAGTAGCGCCTTGGTCCTGGAATCTTGGTGGTCTGGCACTTACTGGCTTCCTGCTCACATAAAATGTGATGTTAGTACAGAACAATAGGGGGCGATGGAACAGTCTCACAGGTCTACCTTGTACCTGCATCCCAACACACATCCCTCTTGCTTTCAACACAGGAGGAGGGGAGCTGAAGACAAGAACAAGGATTTCTCGGAATTTCTCATCGCGGCATGGTTGTTCATGGGCCGTCGGCCACTGCTAAGCTGGAGGAAAGCTGGGTAGGAGTCTTGGGGACCTCCAGGAAGATCAGATATTTGTGAGCACCAGTAGCATCTACCTTAGATGAGAATTGAGATATAAAAGAGGTGACATTACGAATCATTAAGAAAAAGAAAATGTTCGAAAACGGGTAATACATAAACTATTTTTCATTTAGAAAAAAATATTAAGTTCAATCCCTATCTTTCAAACAGATTAAAGATCTAAATGTAAAAAAGAAAACTTTAAAATGTTTTAATAAAAATGAAAATCTACTATCTTTACTAAGTCTAATAACTGTTTACAAGATAAAAAGCAAAGACTATTAAGGAAGAATTATAAATTCAACTAAGAACAAAAGACAGGACAATGTTTAAAAATGAACCATAGATGAGGAAGATATTTGTATTATAAATATCAACAACAACAAATTTTACTCAGAAATTTAAATCACTCCTTCAATGACTAAGAAAGGGAAAATGGAAAAATTGTGAAAAGAATGAATTATATGAACAGGCAATTCCTATTTTTAAGTATGAAAATGTCTCTTGGAGCATTGTTGGCACAACAGAAAAATTAGAAATGTTGAAGAAAAATATACTGTGGTGTATCTCAAATAACGGAACTCTAAACCAGAGTTAGGATGAGATTGAGATCGACTCATATCCCTATGGATAGAAATTGGAAAACAGAATATTGAATAAAAACACAAGTCCTAGAATATGAATGGTAATGATGCCATTTATGTATGCCATTATTTCATATATTATTTATGCATCCACACGCATAAAACCAAATTTTAAAAAATTAAAAATCGTGAAAAGCCCAATATTGTTCTCACTGTTTTGTTTTGTTCCAATTGTTTTGCTTTATTCAGTGTTTTGTTTTGATTGGCTTTACTCTGTTTTGTTTTGGTTTGATTTTGCTATATCTGATGGAATGGGCAACTATTGTGAAGACAACAAGATATACTATGGCAGTCATTATTATTTTCCTATTATCCCGCATTGAAGTTCTGTACCAGTTTCTCTGCTTTGTTTTGATTTGCTTTATTCTGCTTTGTCTTGTTGGGTTTTATTATCTTTAAAATAAAAAAAATTAATAAAAATAAATAAATAAATACCATGGAAAGGAAAGATATTCACCAACTTCAAGATAAAAGTTCCCCAGGCCAGGAATTTAGCTCAGTGGTATAAGTGCCTGCCTGGCAAACATTAGGTTGTGAGTTTGATCTCCAGTACCAAAATAAAAAAGAGAGAAGAGTTACTCTTGAGGAGGAACTGGGATAGATTTCTTAAAAGTAGTGCTCAAGTTTACAATACCTAGAATATGTTCTCCTCCCCACCCAATTTTTCTCCAAAGACTGAAGCAAAACCTGGCAAAATATGAAACCTTAATAGTTGATAATTTTTTTGTCTTTTTTGAGACAGGGTTTTACTACGCAATTTAGGCTGGCCTTGAACTTACTTTGTAGCCCAGGCTGGACTCCAAATCACAGCAATCCTCCTACCTCAGCCTCCCAAGTGCTGAGTTTGCAGACGTGCACCACCATGCCCAGCAATAATTGTTCATTATATTTCTTTCTATACTTTTCTATAGGTTAAAAGTGTTTGTTAATAAGCAAAGGTGAAAGGAAGCAGGAAACAGTAGAAGATCTGATTTATTAAAATGGATAAATGTATTCTGATCAAATCAGAGTTCTTAAATTAGAGCTGATGCCCAGACACTATATTCACAGGTAGCATAGCTATCAGGGACAGATCTCCCAAACTAAATGGAGAGCGATGAAGCCTCACTCCAGTCCTATTTGGCCACATCTCATTTTTCTCACTGGGCACTGGAAGTTTTAGAGGTTCCTTTATGTTCACAGGTCTCAGGGATACAATTTAATTCATGGGGCAATAATTTAAATAAAGGCACCAGATGTCCTAAGCAGAAGAAGCAATTTCACAAATAGCTATATTTTATGGCCAATAATATGCATGGACCATGTTACTGGTATTAAGCTGCTTTGAGTTCTAAAGGAAAAAACTAATTATAAAATAATATTTAACATACTTTTTGGCTTATTTTGAGACACCAATGGCATTTTAATAGCTGCCATCATTTTGGCAATAATGTAAAGCCACTCTACATCATTCCTGGTTATGAGGCCCCCTGGGCATCTGTTTCTTGCATTAGATAATTAGTTCAGACCAACTCAGGGTAAATAGCATATACTCAGTTGACCATCTGCCTCTCTGATGTAGCTCACTTTGAGAAATGGCTCTCGTTCTATGCCCTCCCATCCATATTCATTACCTGAGTATATTGCTAAAGGTTCCACTTCTACTCACTGAGGAGAATCCAAAAAGATTCACAGAGCAGACATACAAGGAACACAAAGGAGACTTCATTTTAGAGAGATTTAGTAGATGTGATCAAATCCCTTTAAAGATAGCCTGACCAAATGGTTACAAATGGATGTTTTTATATGTGATGTAGTTTTCTTAAATCAACAGATCTTAGTTTACATTATACATCACTGTAACTACAACACCTGACAGTGCTGTTCTAAAACAATTCTGAAGTGTCATAACCAATATCTGGAATTTCTTTTCAGAAAGAACAATAGTTTTCAGGATAGTGTAGTGACACTGGCTTTGAAATCATTTTGAATTTCTTTTTATGTTCAAAAGATTGCCTCACATATGCTAGGGTAGCAGCTTGCTGGCTCCTTGTTCTATAAGCTTTGCAAAAGTAGATTTTTACATTACTCACAAGGGTAACTACTCAAAAAGGGAAAGGAACAGGAGGGATAGGTAGAGAGGAAATCTTACCACGTTTTAGAAGATTGGAGCTATAAAATGCATTGTGTGTGCTTATGAATTTGAAATTTGACTTTCTACCATAATATTCAAAAATCACTTTGTGGTGGCATTATTTCCATTTTCAATTGCAATATTACTGTTCCTACCTTACTAAGAATTATAGGTGAATAATCCATCCCAATTTTCACTTGTCTGAAGTTTCAACATTTTTAAAATGAGCTCACATTAAATCTATAAGAAGAAGAATAAAAAGCATTTTCATTCAAAAATGCTTTTGAGTTTGCCAAAATATTATGATTTCATCGTATAACTTTATTTTTACTTTACCCAGGTCTACTACTCACAGATGTAAAGTGCAGTAGTAAGTAGGATTTGCTTTTCTGCAAATTTGAGGGAACTCTGCTATATTAGCTATAAATATATTATTTTGTCCCTAAGAGACAACATTCAATTAGCAAATGTTAACAAGTAGCAGAGCAAATATAAACACCACTTGTTCTACTGATATTTTAATAGGCTTCCTCTGAGATAAGGTCATTTGGCACCATAATATGATTGACATGTAAATATTGCTTAACTAGTTAAATGATAGCATAATGTAAGATCAATTATTAGATCCCCACGAATTCAGTGTACTGTGAGACTCAGCTAAAATGAAAAACATAAAAGCGAAAGTGATTTTGATCTACTAGATTAGACTACACTGAATAAATGCATATGCGCTTTAACCCACTCCCCTTTTATCTCAAGAATATGCTCTGGTGGGACTTGTGAGATAACTTGCTGATTACAGTCCTAACTCTTTTCCTAAGGTTTTCCCTGAAATCTCTCCCTTTTATTCTTACCTTCTCATCCCCCTAGTGAGTCCATAGTCTTTGGAACAGAAGACATCGTCACCCTAAGAACAGTTTTTCTATTTTCTATTTTATTTTCCCACTGAAAACAGTCACATGAGTTTCAATGTGTTGATGTAAAATTAAAGGAACATTGGCAAGGAGCTGCACTTCATTTTTCTAAATGGGAAATGGGTTAGAGATCAGTAATTACCCAATCACACATATCTGTTACGTGCATTACTTTTTTTACCTTTTCAAGTTCCTATTCAAATTCTGCCTCTCGCATAAACTTTCTGATGTTATTTCTGGAATGGTCTTTCCTCTGGCTTTAAAAATGTAATGTATCTCTGGAACTGTATTCACTACTCTCTCGTGCGGTTCTGCCCCTTAGGGGGCACACAGTCATGCATATGCTAACATTTCTGAAGCTGAAACTCACCCTAAGGCATATGTGTTACGCAGTTGACCCTCTGTGTTTGTGGATTCTACATCCATGGATTCAGCCAACCACAGATAGAAAGTATGAAGATGATTGCATCTGAACTGACAATGTACAGACTTTTTTGTCATTACTCCCTGAATAACACAATATAACAAGTAGGCACATAGTGTTTGGCATTCTAACTATCTAGAGATGATTTAAAGTATTGGGGAGAATGTGCATAGGTTATATGTGAATACAGCACCATTTCACCTAAGAGCTTTGAGCATTTTCAAATCGCGGTTTCCTTGGAGGGCCCTGGAGAAAATCCCCATAGATACCAAGGAGTGACTATTTTTAGTACAGTAGTATCTTTCTTCCTTCTTTCTCTCCCACATACCTAAATCAGCTGTCTTTAAATTAGTAGAGGAATTTACAATTAATTAAGCTATGAATAGTCTTATAATCTGCCTACCTGGATTACAGGTAGCACATCTGTTGGTACACATATTCTCTAAGACAAACCATTGATTTGCAGTGTACAGACCTGGGGAGACAGAAATTGCTAATCTCAGGCTCTCTTAGGCTAAGAGAAGAATTTTTGTATTCACAGAACTGAAATATCACCCAGTAACATCTCCTACATTTCTCCAAATGTGTATTAGTATTCTGTCTTATTCTCAGACAACTGTATGATATGGCATTTTTCCATGCAGCTGCACACAAATCAGATTTTCTATTTCATGTAAGTAACTTACAGTTCAAAGTCACAACTTTCTTCTTTCCTTATAGTGGGTACAGGGTTAAGCCACTTAGCTGCTTCCTCCCCTCCCAAACTGCATCATTCATTTCCTCAGCTCTTGCGAGTAGTGGTGGTAGACAGCCCCTAACTGAATTCTCCTGCAAATACTGTTCTCTGCTAAAGGCAGTTATGGAACCTAAGATCAGTCTCCTTCCCCAGAACAGCTTGTGTCCAGTGACTGGTCAGGGATGCAAAGCCTGGGCCCTTCCCCCACTTTGGGATGGTCCACAGAGCAGCCACACCTCTGAAGCACGCAATGGGTTGGCCATGGCCCTGTTTGTGAGTGTCTCACAATGTCAATTGCTTTTCCTGTCCACCCTTACTTCTCTTTCCCACAAGGGTTGATTCAGAGATTCCTACTCCCCAGGGAATTTGACCCATTCCAATTGGTATTCTAGGAATGGCCTCAAAAGTGTTTCAGAAATAAAACGTGGGAGCTGGATTATTCATGAGTCAGTGAACTGTAGCGGCCTCTATCACTGATGGTAGAAAGAAGATCTCAGAATGTGAAAACACCTGCACTCTTGGTGAACAGGGGCAGTATGCTAGCAAGGTCAACAGGTCTGGTGTACGAGGTATTTTTAAGATATATAATACTACTAATAATAAGCAGAACTGATCACTAGGTGTGAAAGCTGAAGCTTGGCTTCCAGTAAAACAAGAGACTCTTATCTCATGCCACTGTAAGGAAGACAAAGTTGAGAATCAAGATCAAGATTTAAAAGAATAAGAGTAGCATAACACACAAAAATTCAGCGTCCCTGTCCAGTCTGCTATACCAAGGTTAAGTCCCTGATTCGGAAGGAACAGGAACTTGACATATGAGATGGGACTGTATGGGCTGATGCACTCAGTGATCTTGAATCCTCAGATTTTCCTGATTCCTCTGCAGATGTGGCCCACTCTTTCCTACTAAAAACTAAATCTCCATTGATGGACTAAGGCACAGGGACTCTGCCCTTACAAAAACATGGACCCCACTCAGGATTCACTCTTACTTCCCCTTCTGTCCACTAAAACAACAGCTAGATTTAAGTCAAAGCAACATTTAGCCTGGGAAGGGCCAACCATGTGAAGGTAGGAAAGAAATAACAGACCAAAGGAACAGTAGGATCCAGACAACATACACTAATAGAGCTGGGAGATGATGTATGGATGGAGGTAGGTATTTAATAAAAAGGCAGATATGGGTGGATTTATAGATATGAAAGTAATACAGGAAGAACTTAATATTTGGCAAAAACCCACTTAGACATGGATAATGCATTACTAAAAGACCATTAGAAGGCGAGAGAAAGCAATGGCCCTCACTTAGTAATGAAGACATGTTGTAGCATAAGTTGGAAAGAAAGATGAAAAACATTAGAAAAGTAGACAATCATGGGTATATCAGTTGAAAATTCCACCAGATGACTGGCTCACCAGAGGGCCCAGAATGTCTTCCATTAGACAAAACAATAGGAAATGTGATAGTGCAAGGGGCAGTAGCGTCACCGGGCAGCTTGATGTCAACCAGCTTCTGTAGATCATGGCTGGCAGTCAATACTAGTACAGAACTGAGTCCTTTTGGTAGCAATTTGGGTCACTGGATTCCCAAATAATAAATACAAGAAGGAGTGGCACTTAGCCTTAGAAGCAAGAGGAGTAGAAATATGGCAATGAATAGCAAGGGCAGTGCGGTTGCCAAGGAGGACTCATCCTTAGAAAGCTATGGAGATGCATGAAAAAAAAAAAATAAGACATCCCTAGAGATGACAAATGGTAGGGAGGGCTGCAGCTCATCCCATTAAACTTCCACTTATAAGTTCCTTCCAGGAAAAGAGGGGCACAAGAATCTCAAATGAGTGACACACAGGACATATGTAAAGCAAGGAGACTTGAGTATGCTAAAGGGGAGACTGAAGGGAAAGCTACATTGTGTGATTCAGAACCTCCTTTTTAGCTAAGAATTTGGGCAGCTCATAACTCTGCTTGAGCCAGAGTCCCCTTCAAGAGACAGTCTCCACTGAAGAAAGACTCTTCCACCAAGAACCCAGCTTCTCTGCTGGGAGTAGCCCATGTTCAGCGACTGGCCAGTCAGCAAATATAAAGGTCTATCTCCCCAACCCCAGTGCAGCAGTATCCTAGAACCAAAACTCTCTGACTTCACCAAGACTTTCTTTATAATTGTTTCACAGCCTGACTGCCTCCACCATACCCTTTCCTAGATGATTCTGGTGGGTAACTTTATGTAGGAACAACTTCTGCATCAAGAATGTAAGACTCCAATCTTCCTGTCAGCTTATTACAGAATGTTCGAAAAGCAGTAAAAGACTGAAGCTTAGTATCAGGTAAAGAACATGCGAACAACTAGTTTCCATGAGCAACTAGTATATTTTTAGCTACTGGCAACTAATCTTATTTCCTCCTTTCTCAAGAAGCTCAAAACAGGGTTCGTGGCCAACTCCAGGCTTTCAAATAAAACTTTATCATTTCCTCTGCCAAGCGTTAACCTCAGGCCTGGCTGTCTCTCATTTTTGCAATCCAATTTCACTTTCACCTCAATTTCCTTTTCTATTTATTGTTATATTTTATATTTCACATATTTCTTTAAGCAACTTCAAATTCATTTTTTTATGGTGGGGAACAAGTGGAGAATTAATTAAATGAAGGAGAGAAATGGGAGGAAAAGCACTATTGGTTCTAGACGTGGAGGCAAGAGTGGGCATTCAGGACTTGAAATACTCAGAATATCGCTTATCGTGAGCTGCTTTTAACAGGCCATTATTTTGGAGCAAGAGCTCACCACTGAACCCATTTTGGTCAACACAAGACAGTTATGTTTGCAAGATGCATATGAATGCAGCAGAAAACGCACCTCCCCCATCCATGGACTTCAGTTTCTCAGTTGCCCAGGTAACAGTTCCTATTCTGGTTCCAGTTGCTCCTGTCTCTTAGAGACGGCTGCTCACTGTGCTGCACACTGTGTAAACCAACCCCCAGTTGACAAGCCATTCTGCACCTGTCCTTCCTGCTTGCTTATCTCATATAAGCCTTAGACTGCCTGATATTTGGAGAATGATCCTGTCAGTGCCTGTCTTAGTTACTTTTACTCGTTGCTGGGACAGAATACCTGATGCCCAAAATTAGGGAAGGAAAGTTTTATTTCTTACAGTTCTTGGAGGTTTCAATCAATATCCAGCTGGTTGCAAGGCAGGGTGGTGTGGTGGGGCAGCCATTCATGGTAGCTGCCAAATAGCAAGATGAACTGGCAAGAGAGTGTGAGATACACCTTCCTCTCACCCTTACACTGTATGTTGATTCTACCCTTGGGTGGGTGCAACACTCACATCACCAGCGCCAAATAACAAACCAATCACAAATGCTAGGCTCAGTCCAATCCACGATTGCATGAGGCTTTAGTGGGGGCCATCTGACAGACCACACTGTAACAGCGCCCATCGATGTAAATAAATCTGCCTCCAAATCCTGGGTGTCATTTCAGTGTTTCTGCTTGCTGTTGTGCTAAGGCGAAACGGTGAGAAGGAGTAGGCGGGTGACTTGAGTCATGGTGGTCTGAGAGCCTTGTTACCCTAGCTGAAGGCTCTGTCCTCAGGTACAGCCAGATCTCCTGGCCGGTCTCTTCTGGGCACTTCCAACATCTGTTACAGAAGGTAGCAAGGAGAGGAGGTAGGGGGTGACCTTGTCCATGGAGTAATATTTATTAGAATCATAGATCTCCAGAGTCTCACCCAATTTTTCCTTTTTCCTACTTGATTGTCCCTGCCTATTTTGTATTAAGCTTCTGTGTCCTGCGAGGGTAAATGCAAAGCTTTCTCTAGAAGCAAGCTGGGCTGGAATCCTAATAATGCTTTTTCCTTCAGGCTGGATAAATGTCCTAAATGGAAGTGCCAACAGCATTTGCTACTATGTGCCTGGTTACAAGCTTTTCCTCTTGTTCTGTAGTTGGTAATTACTTGAAAGAATAAAGCTCTGGTTTCTAAATGTATCAGAAATTTACAAATAGAGCTTGTACATGTAGAACATTATATTTTTCTCTTTGGAAGGTAAATAACTGTGATTAATAGCAATTCCACACTTGTGGAACTCCTAGGCCTCTTGACTCCCTAAGGAAAAATGAAAAAATAAAATCAAACTAAAATCCATTTGTCTTCATTTCCAGAGTATTTCCTTGGCTCTGTTTATTTAATAGGGTGCTCTAGCAAACTCTGACTAGGATGGCCAAACATTCTTGTGCCTCCTAGACTCACAACGGCCCAGCTACATTCCTGGCTCACCTCTGGGGTACACTTGTCACCTGGCTTCACTGCCCATTTTGAGGTACCCTGCGGTCCTTTATAGACATCTGCTTTAGAGGGAGAAGATGGTGTGGGTGCTTTGGTTTGTACCAAAGTGTGGGGTGGACCTCTGGGGTTTTTGATGAAACCCATTGACAAGACTTAGCCTGATCCAGTGCTAGAATTCCAGAAATGCTTGTGAGAGCTCAGAAATCTGAAACAAAAGAGCTAATAAGAAAGGAAATAAGCTCCTTGCTTGGGTGCAAATGATAGTTTTATCTTTATTTTTATTAGTATGTTTGCCATACATAAAGAACACATTCATCATGAGGAATTTGAACCTGTGCATAAATCTTAATTCTTTTTTACCCATTCCCCTCCCCTCCCTCCAACCTTTCTCCTCCCAATTTACAAAATCTCTGCTTCCGTTTTTTCCTTCCATCCTCTTTTTTTTAAAATCCCTTTTCTCTTCCAGTCCTTCTGCCTTCCCGTCTCTTGCTCCCCATCTCATTTGAATATTTTTTCCCACTTTTCAATACCTATTTTCCATTTTGGCCCTTATTTACCCTTTGAGTTTCTCACAGAAGAGAAACAACACAATATTTAACCTTACGTATCTGATTTATCTCACTTAAGATTATGGTTTTGAGATGCATCCATTTACCTAAAAATGTCTTAGGCTTTCCCTTCTTTATGGCTGAGTAGTACTCCATTGTGTATAAACACCACAATTTCTTTATTCATTCATCTACTGATGGTCATATGGGCTGTTTCCAAAATTGATTTATTTTAAATTGTGCTGCTATGAACATAGGAATGCAGGTATCATGGTGGTATGTTGCTTTCAGCTCTCAGGAAGTTGCGTATAAAGGGAACAACTGGGTCAAATGAAACCTCTAATTTTAGAATTTAAAGAATCTCCACACTGATTTCCACAGGGTTGTACCAGTCTGCACTCCTACAAACAGTGGAGAAGGATTCCTTTTTCCCCACAGCCTTGCCAGAATTTGGTATTGGTTGATTTCTTGGTAATACCCTTTCTTTCTGGAGTGAGACGGAATCTCAGATCTGTTCTAATTTGCATGTCTCAAATGACCAGTGATGTTGGACATTTTTTTTTGTATTATTTGCTGTTTGTGCCTCTTCATCTGAGAAGTGTCTCGTCATTTTAGATGCCCATTTTTGGACTGGATTTTTACATTTGGGGGATCTAATTGTTTTGAGTTCTTTATACATTGTAGAGATTAGTTATCTAACGAGTAGCTGGTAAAATTATTTCCCATTCTGTGAGTTGTCTCTTCATTCTTCTGGTGGTGTATTTTGCTATGCAAACATTTTTAAATTCCATGTGATCCCATTTGTTGATTCTTTGTAATATTTTCTGTGCAACTGGGGTTTTGCTAGAAAATTGCCTAAAATCTAGTGACACACACCCATGATCCCAGCACTCTGGAAGGCTGAGGCAGGAAGGTTAAAACTTCAAGCCCAAATTGGTCAATTTAGTAACTTAGTAAGAGCCCCATTTCAAAAATAAATAAATAAATAACTGGGGATGTAGCTCAAAGTGAAGAACCTGAATTCAGTTCTAGTATCTACCCACCCCTTCAAAAAAAAAGCCTAATACTAGTCTGTCTTGTCTGGACACCAAAACAAGGTCTCACTTTTGTATAATACTTTATCATTTGTCATGAACTTTCACAATTTATTCATGAAATCTAATGATAAACTGCAAAGCAAGCAGAATATGGGTTATCATTTTCTTTAAAAAGGCACCTTCGTTGTGTCACACTGATACCTAGTTTATGATATTTGTGGGGATTTATGTTTAAAATAGTCAAAGGAATTGACTAATTTCATTAGTCATGTAAAATATCATCATGCCCTTTTGTACAGTATGAATATTTCTAGTCCTCCTAAAAATAAGGAGATGGCCATAGTAAACTTGTTGATGAACAAATCAAGCTAATAGCTAGTAAAAATAAAATAAAGTATCTAGAGCTCACTATAACCAGGGAAGTCAAAGGTCTACAAAACAAAAATTATGGTGGCATGCAGTGCGGACTCCAGGAAGAGAAAGATCCATGCCTCCCAAGAACACGCCAGGTTGGGTCAGGGAGGACCCAACCAGAAGACAACTAGCCCGCCCACTTGGTGAGTGGCACACACAATGTGGACTCCAAGAAAAGAAAGATCTCTGCCTCCCGTATACCTACCAATGTGCAGGCTGAGAATCAAGGATATCCCCCACCCCTGTAAGCAACCTGCTGGTTCAGAAGACCAGTTAAGTTGATAGCAACTAAAGTACATAAAGCAACTAAATGCTTGTATTGTTTGGTTGATTTTGCAGGCCTGGGGCTGGCAGTCTGAGCATCTCTTGGGAGGATGACAGTATGCAATGTAGTAAATATGGGGAATTCCCTTCTGTCTTGTCTTTGAGGCCCAGTATTGTTCTCATTGTTTTGCTTTATTCTGATTAATTTTTTTGCTTTATTTCATATTCTGTTTTGATTGGTTTTATTCTGTTTTGATTTTGGTTTGATTTTACTATACCTAATGGAATGATCAACTATTGTGAAGACAACAAAATATACTATAGTAGCTATTGTTTTCCTAGTATCTTGCTTTGAAGTTCTGTACCAGTTCTACTGCTTTGTTTTGATTGACTTTGTTCTGCTATGTTTTGTTGGATTTTACTATCTTTAAAATAAAATTTTTAAAAAACTCTGAAAATTATAAAATACTGAGAAATTAAAGAGGACATGAAAAATGAAAGATATTCTATGTTGATGGATTAGAAGAATTAAGATTGTCAAACTGTTATTAGTATTCAAAGCAATCTATAGATTTGATGTAATCTTCATCAAAGTGCCATGACATTCATCACAGAAATAGAAACGAATGGTCATAAAATTCACAGGGATTTCACAAAGACTGCCTCCCATGCCCAAAGCTAAATCAATGCTTACCATAAAGAACAAGTTGGAAGGATGACAAAAACTAACTTCCAAGCATATTACAAAGTTATAATAGACAAAACACTATGGTATTGGCATTAAAATTAACATCAAATAATGGAAAAAAGTAGAGAACCTAGAAATTATTTCATGTACCTATAGACAACTGATTTTCAGTGAAGTTCCCCAAAACGTACATTGATGAAAGGACAGTCTCTTCAGGAAATAGTGCTAGGAAAATTGGACACAAATATGCAGAACAATACAACAAGGCTTCTCTCTTTCTCTCACCACATACAAAAATCAATTCAAAATTGATCAAAAACTTAGTTGTTATACAGGAAACTACCAGAAGAAAGCCTAAGGTAAACACTTCAAGACTTTGGCACAGGGCAAAGATATTTTTGATAAGACACAGATAATCAAAGTGACACAAGACACATGGATTCTGTGAAACTGAGAAGCTTCTATATAGCAATGAAAATAACCAACAGAGTAAAGAGACAACCCATGGAATGAAAAACAAATCTCCAACTATTCTTCTAAAAAGAAATTAATATCCAGAATATGTAAGGAACTCCAACTCAGCAGCAGAAAAAAAATCCAATTTAAAAATGAGAAATAATCTGAAAAGATATTTCATAAAAGAAGATATACAAATGACTGACCATATGAAAAAACCCTACATATTGCTAATCATGAGAGAAATTTAAAACTATGATGAGATATAATCTCACCCCAGTTAGAATGGCTCTAACTAAAATAAAATGTTGGTGAGGAGATGGAGAAAAGATGAACTTCAATACACTGTTGTTGGGAATGTAAAATATTACAGCCAATATCAGAACAGTATGGAGTTTCCCCAAAAACCTAAAAATGGAACTATCATATGATTCAGCTGCCATGACCCACGTGGCTCCTGAGGTTCTTGGGGTGAAGGACCACTAGAGGATGAGAAAAATAAAGAAAGAGACAAAGCTGGGGCAGGTGGAGCCCTTATCCTCCTGATGGGAGGAAAGGTACTGCTCAACCAATGCAGCATGTTTATTTATATACCGGGAAGGATGACGTCAATTTCAGCCCCTCTGCCTAGCAACCCAGGTCTGGATTGTTTAGTAGCCTCCTGTTTTTCTGGGCTGTAGAAGTGTTTTCACGTGGCTGACCCAGGTGCTCTTTGTTACTTTGGTAAGTTCACGTGTGGGTCATTTTCCAGCTTCAACTGCTCCCAACATTCAGCAACCCCATTATTAGGTACATATCCAAAGGAAATGAAACAGTTATATCAAAGAGATGCCTGCAGTCCCATATTTACTGCAGCCCTATTCATAGTGGCCAAGATATGGACTCAGTCAAGGTGTCCATTGACGAATGGATAGAGAAAATGTGGTAAACATGCAAAATAAAATACTTTCAGCCATTAAAAAGAATAAAATACTGTCATTGGTAGCAACATGGATGGAAGTAGGAGATATTTTATTAAATGGAATAAGACAAGCTCATAAAGTCATACTGTGTGTTCTCAATCATTTGTGGAAGTTAAAAGAGTTAATTCCATGGAAGAAACAAGCAGGACAATAGTCAGTAGCAACTGGGAAATGTAGGGGCAAGGGTAATAGAACCATGTTAGGTAATTGATACCAAAATACTTGGGTGAGTAATTAGTTCTATGCTCTGCATCATGATACAGTAACTATAATCTAAGTAATTTATGATAAATGTCAAAATAAAGCAGTCTAAAGTCTCTCAACACAGAGAAATGATAAGTGTTCGAGGAGACAGAAATACTAATTACCCTGATTTGACCGTTACATAGGGTATATGTGAATTATAGTACAGTGCATCATACATATGTACTAATAGTGTGTGTCAATTAAAAATAAACATATGCTTTCAGTTTTTTACACTAGCATGATAATATGGTGTTTACACACGCAAGTCTGATTTATTTCACTTATGAGTATGGTTTCTAGTTGGATCCATTTACATATAAAAGCCTCGAGTTTATCATTCTTTATGGCTGAGAAGTATTCCATTGTATAAAAATATCAGATCTTTTTTCATCCATTCCTCAGTTGATGGGCATTTGGGTTGTTTCCAAGATTTAGCTATTACAAATTGTGCTGCTATAAACATGGGTCCACATGCTTCACTGTGGTATGGTGTTTTCAGTTTTTCTGGGAAAATACCCAGAAAAGGAATAGCTGGGTCTTCATACTGATTTCCACAGTGGTTGCACCAGTTCACACTACCACCAACAATGGAAAAGTGTTCTTTTTTCCCAACAGCCCTGCCAGCATTTGTCATTGGTTGATTTCTTGATCTTGGCCATTCTTTCTGGAGTGAGATGGAATCTCAGTGTTGATTTAATTTGCATTTCTTGAATGACCAATGATGTTGAACATTTTTTCATATATTTATTTGCCATTTGTATTTCTTCATCTGAGAATTGTGTATTCATCTCAGATGCCCATTTTTGGATTGGGTCTTTAAATAAGATCCAAAAGTTACAATAGATATAGTAAAAGGGAAAGAAACTGTTCAAAGGGAAATTATGTTATTTGATCAGTCTAGTATGCCTGCATCTGGTAGCCTGAGCAATTACTTTGAGGATAACAATGTGCAATATAACAACCATTGTTAAATTCCTAACATCTAGTTTTGAAATCCTATATTGACATAGTTTTTTTGTTTTGTTTTGTTTTGTTGTTGTTATTTTGCTTTTGTTGTTTTTTTTAATTATTTGCTTCTTGATTTTTCTGTTTTCTTCTTCTTAAAATAAAAAAAAGATGATTTGTTACTAGGCAAAAAAATTAAAAATTAAAAAATAAACATAGAGGGTTGGTTGTTTCTACATCATAGCTATTGAGAATAATCCCAAATCAACCCAGCTGTGCAGATATCTCTGCCAGATACTGATTTTGTTGACAGAAAGCTATGTCAGCCAGATTGTGGTGATTATTTTACAATGTAGATATCAAAACATCAAGTACACTTTAAATACATGCAACTTTAATTTCTCAATTATATACAATAAAACTGGAAAAGATAAGGGTTGGGATTATAGGAATGTTCAGCATTAACATAGCTTTAGTACGATACAGATGTATAAAAATGCCCAACCAGCCAGGCACAGTGGTGCATGCCTGTAATCCCACATGGTGGGGTGGGGCAGGCGAGGCAGATTGCAAATTCAAGTCCAGCCTGGGCAATTTAGCAACTTAACAAGACCCTGTCTCAAAATTTAAAAAATAAATAAATTTAAAAGATCTGGGGATATAGCCAATGTAGTGTGAAAGCCTTTACTGGGAGAAAAAAAAAAAACAAGCATGGGACGCACATGACTGCTGCAGGTGTTGGCTTTGGGGTTCCCTCATAAACAGAACAACAGGATTAACTGGATGGTTCCCTTCCTATGCAAGAAAATAAGCAAGTACTAAGGAGAAAGTGACAGGATGTGGTTTAGACTTTAGTGAGGCCACACGTACCATATGGTTTGGTTGATTTTACCCACAAATCTTTAAAAATGCTGGGTTACCTCAGGGGTATTAGGAGATATATACATAGAGGACAAGAGTGAATTCAATCACAGGATGACTAGAACAGTTTGCTTTCCAAGATGGAACAGACTTCCATGCAGGAGAAGACCTGTAACTGATCATCAGATCTGGCTTCTGCAGCAATGGTAGAAAATCTCCTTTTTCCAATTACCTAATTAGCTTCCTTTCTCCATACTTTTCTCTTTCTTCTGTTACTACCTCTACAGCTGTACCAAGGACACAGTCCCAGGGCGTTTTTTATTCTCTACCTTCCACTTATCCTTAAGACATTGCAACTGGACTTTAAATAACATCTGTATGCTGAGGGTCCCTGCATTAATCTTTAGATCCCACTGCTCCACTGAAGTTCAGATTCATATAAATGATCAAATAAGCATCTCAAACCCACTATGACCATAACAAACCCATAATGTCCTCTTTACCCCAGTCTCAACCAACTGAATCTTTTTCTTCTTCCAGTCTTGCAAATTCAGCAAATGACACCATCTTCCATTAGTAACATAGACCCAAAATCTAGGCATTTATTCAAAATCCTTTTGCATTTTGCCTTCCATATTGACACATTTATTCTATACACCCTACCAGTCTCTGCCCATTAAAAGATCTCAAATCTATCCACTTTTCTCCATCTCTGTTACCATCATAGTCCAAATTATCATCACCCTATGGGTTCCACCCTAACAGTCACAGTACCTCTGTTTGCTGGACACAGTATTCTAACTATAGGTGTAAATATTTGACCATAAGTAGGTCAATCTAATTTTTTCCTCAGAGAATTTCTTTTTTTCTTTTGTGATAAAGACACCTATAAAATACTTCCACTTAGCAAATTTTTAGGATAACCATACACACTATGCTATATGGTAGAGCTGTAGGGCCTGGTCATGCTGAATAGGTGAAATGCAAAGTTTTGGTTTGCACCTCTTGACTAGAAGAATTTAAATCTTAATCAGAGGAATACAAAGATCCCCCCGCCATCATATTCCCATTTTAGGAAGCTCACTGGAACTCAGTCATCCACATGGAGTGTTAGAACCACAAGTTGATCCAAATTTCCTGATCTAGATTCATGTCCAATGGCTGATTTCATGGATACCAATGGCTCATAATTCAGCTTTTCCTTTGATTTGGTAAATCACTCAATATCTTACCCTAACAGTATAGTGAGAGGTTTCCCTTAAATCCACAAATAAGCCCTGATTGCACATACCCCCTCCCATAAGTGACACAAAAACTTAATTAGAACAGCACCAGCCATAATGTTTGTAGACATGGAATTTTTTATTTTATTCGGTATATCCTTGGTGCCTGAATCAATACTACAATACATTAACAAAAAAATTTTTTAATGAATGAATAAATGAATATTAGCCAGGCAAGGAAGAATGAGTGTTCCAAACAGAAAAGATATTATGTTAAGATGAGAGATAGTATGCATGTTTAACAAACAAAAAGGAGGTGAAATTGGAGGTGGCTTAGGTGTTGGCATGGGTGGTTAAAGATAAGGCAGAAGAAATAATCAGTGGTCAGATAGTGAATAATTATAATCCAGGTAAAAGTTTAAGCTTCTTGGAGAATTTCATGCTTGGAGAAGGGGGAACATTATTTTAGATTTTTAAGTGGGGGAGAAAATGATAAAATTTGCACCCAGAAAGCATACTCTGGCTACAACGTGGAGATTTGGGTTGGGACTGGACATGGACTGGAACCAAGGAGACCAGTTACAAGTCTGCTGCAGGAAAGCTAAGAGGCACAGCGGCCAGCCCAGGGCAGCAGTAGCATGCAGCAGTATTGTGACCAGGATTTTTATGAAGCAACAGCATGCTGACGGGGGCTAACAAGTAGGTCTGAGGTCCTGTGTCTGACAAATGGATAGAGACACCATTCACTAGACTAGGAAGCAGTTGGAGAGTAGAAGGCAGCAGGCACTAATGACTAGTTGACTAAATGTGATGATTGTAGAACACATTGATACAGAAACTGAAGAAGAATATGGGTCTGGAGTTAAGGAGAGAAGCATGAGATAGAGATGAGGAATCAGAGCTCATAGCCATAAGGGTGTAACAGAAGACATGGAACCAGTGTGGGTAGGGAGACCCAGCCAGATATGCCCAGTGCACCTGCAGGCCACCATTAGTGACCCTTGCTTCCTTCAGGCAGCTACTGCCCATCAGGAGAATCAGACAAACACACCCCTGTGTGCCTGCTACCATCACAGGAGTCCTGGTGTAGACACGCAGGCTGAGAGAAAAAGCAGCCCCACCACCACACATCCCTGGCCATTGGGGAAGCCCCAGTGTAGCTGTACAGGTCTGGAGAAGCCCATCCCAATCCCTGATACCTCCCTGAGAACCTGGGTTCAGAGAAACCCAGGTGCCTGTCCCATTCTCCTGCATCGCAGAGGGGCAGCCAAAGTGGGAAGTGCCTGGGACCCCACAAATGGCTTGTTGGGAGGAACCCAGGAGAATGTCAAGACAAAGAGCGAAAGACAATCTCAGAACTCCAGCCCACACAGAACAAGTCTGAGAGATACAGTCATGGAAGAAAATGGAAGTCACACACCTGAATCTCTGAGAGGATAGCAACTGAAGTAAAGCAACAAATTCATGAGACTGTAAAAGTAATCAGATTAGAAATAAAGTCTTGGATAAAAGAAGAAATCATAAACATGATGAAAGAATTACTGAGCATATCTAAAGAAGGCATAGATAAAAAAGAGGAGTACAGGAAAATGATGGAAACCTCAAATGAACAATACATAAAGGAATTACAAGGCATGAGACAGATTCAAAGAGATATCCAGGAAATTAACAAGTCTATCGAAAGCTGGCAAAACTGCCTGAAAGAGACTGAAGATAGAATTTCAGACTTTGAAGACAGGATTGCAGCTAGTGATTGTGAAAGGAACACTCTCTTAAAAATAACAAGGAACCAGGAAATAACAATTCAATGGCTGAAAGATGATGTAAAGAAAAATAATTTAAGAGTGATAGATATCAGCAAAGAAGCAGGGGTTAACACAAATGAAATAAAAAGACTACTTACAGAAGTAATAGCAGAAAACTTCCCAAACATGGGGAAAGGATCTGGCATACAGATAAGTGAGGCATATAGAACTCCAACTAGCCATAACCAAAATAAAACTACACCCAGACATATAATAATCAAAATCCCAGAAATTCTGCACAAGAACAGAATATTAAAAGCTGTCAGAGAAAAGAAACAGATCACCTATAAAGGAAAACCCATCAGAATCATGGCAGACTTGTCAGTGCAAACCATCAAGTCAAGAGGAGTTTGGAATAAAGTGTTTCAAATCCTGAAAGAAAACAACATCCAACCCAGATCGATGTATTCTGCAAAACTATCTTTCAAAATTGATGGAAAAATAAGATACTTCCCTGATAAAGAACAATTGAAGGAATTCATGACAATTAAACCAACCCTACAGAGAGTGCTGAAGGATATTCTAGAGAGAGATAAAGATGACCACGGTTCCAGGAACAGCAGCAGAGGAGGATTGCCAAACAGGACAGGCAATTGGACAAAGGAGAAAAGTGGAGGGCCTACCGCAGGAGGATAGCGTGGCAAATATGAACCAATGTATGCCAGTTGTAACCATTAATGTAGATGGCCTCCATTCACCAATAAAAAGAAACACAGGGAGAGTGGATCAAGAAACAAGATCCATCAATATTCTGTATACAAGAAACACATTCAACTCAAAAGGAAATTCAGAGACTGAAAATCGAAGGAGAGAAAACAATTGTTCCACGTGATAGGACACAGGAAAAAAGGAAGGTTAACTTGTCCATCAACTGCAGAGTGGATAAGAAAGATATGGTATTTTCATACACTAGGAAGCTACCAACTATAAAGTAGGATATTATCGAGGCTTTTGTAGGTAAATGGATGCAACTGGAGATCATGCTTATGGGTGAAATGGTTTGGACTGATACAGGTGAACACTGAGTTATCTCCCCAGCATCAAAAACTGAAGGAGTTAGTGGGATCCAAAAAGCACAATAGATATTATGAAAGTGACAGGGGAGGAAATGCCTAAAAAGGGAAAGTGGTAACCACTGTTAATTTCCTGTTATCTTGTTTTAAAGTCCTGTAATGCATTCATTCTTCTGTTTTGATTGGTTTTATTCTATTTTGTTTTGTTTGATTTTATTATGTGTGAAGGTATGGAGAGCTATTTTGAAGAAAACAAGAGACATTATAGTAGCCATTGTGGATTTTCTGTTGTCTTGTTTTGAAGTCCTGTATCACTTGCATTGTTCATTTCTGATTTGCTTTATTCTGTTTTGTATTGTTTTATTCTTTTTTAAAATTTTTTTTAAAAAAGACAGAAGACATGGAAGAAAATGAGGTTGTACAGCAAAACAACACAGCCTGAGAAGAAAAGACAACCTGGAGAGAATGCTAAGGAACACTGGCATGAAAGATGGAAGAAGGGACCATTACTGGACTGCAGCTTGGGAGACGACTGGAGCAGCTAAAGTGACAGGAGATGCAGGAATGTCTGCAAGTTAGGAAAGAAAGACAGAGAGAGGAGCATCGCAAGGCAGAAAAGGCAGTCCAAGGCTGCTCTGAAGGCACATGAAACAAAGACACCAGGGTGGCACTGTGTTGGCTGCAAGGACACCACCGACACTTGTTGAGGATGATTTTGATTGACGTGGCCGAGGGATTGGGGTGGGAGGGGTGGTGAGAGGATCAGGAGAAGTTTGAGGGCCGAGGGCCTCCATCCTTAGTCGTTTGCCTTTGAAGGGAACAAGGGAGGAGGCAGTCGCTGGGAAGAGATCTGGGTCTGTGGAAGAGAGGCCAGCATGCTTAAGATGCGAGTATATAAGCATCTGTAAACCATAGAAGCAGGGCAAGCCAGAGGGGAAAAGGAAGTTAAGATGGAGCAGAAAGTACTATGAAATCTAAATGCAGTCAGGGAGCCCCTTTATTTCCCCCATTCACTGTCCCCCATATTTCCTACAGTAACTTTTCCACACTGGTCTACTCTCTCACGCTCATATCTCAGGCGTTCACTCATTGTCACCTGAAGAGAGCTGCTCGGACCTCCCCAGAGAGACGGGAACTGTAGACAGGAGCCCCGAGCTTCCTGTATCTGTGCTCATCTTTCTCTCCATCCATTCGGATAGGAGGTTTCCAGCTCCTGTCTACAGCCTCATCCACTCACCCCCGGGTCTGGCAGCCTCTGCTTTCCACTGGGGGAGCCCCTCAAGGAGTTCAGGGTCTGTTGGAAAAAGAGATAGATAACCATGCTGTAAAATAGGTGACTGAAATACAATGTCGTGGGGCTCTGGCAAAAGTATGGAAAGAATCCCAAAGGATCCCCAGTGTTCCTTTAGTCTCTCAGAGAAGAAATCCTGGTGTCTCCTAAACTTTCAAAGATGGGGACTTCTCAGTTCCCCAGCTCTAACCCATCACACAATATTACAGTAGTCCTGGAAAATACACTTTAATTTTGCAAAAGAATCAAAAACCTGAATCTCCTAAGTGGGTTTGACTGAAGAAAACAAAACATTCTATTTTTATTTTTTTATTTTTATTTTTTTTATTTAAGCAAAGAAAAGAAAAAAAAGACATATATAACAAAGACAACAAGAAAAAGAGACAAACAAATGACTAGAGTAAATACACAACAGTAACATTGCAGGTTTACAAAACCAAATGATAGAAACTTGACAATGGTTGCAATATTGCGTATCGTTATCTTTAAAATGGTTACTTACATTAACAGATATAGACATGCAAAATTGATCTAATCATATGAGTATTAATTGTTCTTTCTCAATAACAAATACATTCAGCAGTGTGTTCATTTTAGTTATCTTACATATACATATATACAAGTTTATATCTTTTCCTCTTTCCTTTTCTCTTTTCGCCTTTTCCCTTCCCAATTACTTTTGCTCTTTGAGCTGTTTTTTACCCTTACCTAGTATTTATTATAGATTTTGGATCATATATACTTTTCCATTTCTTACACTAGGGAGACAATACGGTATTTACACATGTGGGTTTGATTTATCTCACTTATGAGTATGGTCTCAAGTCGTGACCATTTACTTACAAAAGTCTCAATGCAATCTTTCTTAATAGCTGAGTAGTACTCCATTGTATAAAAATACCACATCT